>WBMZ01006980.1:0-49144 GCA_013400975.1 Atrichornis clamosus | reverse complement strand
TATAATGAATCCAGCCAAAATAAAATTTTTTTAAATTGGCCTCAGTCCTGAAAGTCAACATTATGTTAACATTCCCTGTGATACATAAACGATGCCAAAACCTATTACAATTGCAGTAAATTTTGATTACCGGAGTTGTTTGTTATTTATGTCTAGAAGATAAAGATAATATTGGGAATAGCCCTCTTCTTTTCTACTTATAAATTACATCCATAAAATACTGTGTTTTTTAAGCAGTAAAAAACTTGATTGAGGTTTTTAAATTGTGTCTATTCTGCTTCAAGAAAACCACTTTTGGCAAGCAAGCAGGTAGTAGCATTTTTTTACTACTCATTTATTTTCATTAGTAAAAATTGAGCAGCTCTAGACCAAGTCCAGAGAACTCTTACAGAGCAAACAGCTCCTAAGAGTGGCAAAGTGATCATTATCAGAGTAAGGTCATTAAAAACACAAGTTTCACCAGAAACAGCCCATTGACAGATTCTTACTAATCATGCATCCCTTTAAAAAATAAAAATAAAAAATTAACTTTGACTTCCTATACTATTTTCCTCTCCCAAAAACCTGCATTCATACTGTGATAAACTCTTCTAGATAGCATCTGACTTTCTCCAGCAGAAAAGCATGGAATTTTTTATCCTAGTTGCTATTTAAAAAGTAGTAAGAAAAGGAAATCACCTGGTGATTTAGATTGAAAAAGGTATATCTATGTAGAAAAAAAAAATTCAGTTTCTTTTATTCATACTTCTATTGCCTTGGTATTTCTGCAAGGCAAAAACAAGAGAGGAAACCCCAAATTTATGGGGTGAAGAATTCAAAGAGTTAATCCTCCCCAGAATGTTCCAGATGAGCAAACAGAAAACATGCCTTTTTAATATTTCTATTTTCAGCAAACCCCTCCAATCTGCTGATGACATCCAAAAGAGCAAAGGTAGAAGGAGGAGGGGGGAAGGAAGAGAAAGAAACATCTCATGGAAGTAGCCCAAGGGAGAAATAAGTTCATGACTAGCACATTTACACCTTTCTTGATTTATTTAAGGTACAAGAATAGTGTAATATGACCTGTTTGCTCCCCTAACAAGCATTTCTACTTGCAGCAGATCAAGTCCAGACCCACTTCTTGTGGCACAGGCACCTCTCACAGCCCTTCAGGGGACCACGAGCACAGAGCTGGACCCTCTGCAGCATCCCACAGGCGTGGGGGGAAGAGCAGCTGAAGTAGAAGGAAAAACCCCACAACAGTCCCTTTTAACCAAAGGTTGTGGTGAAGCAGCATCATCTCTTTTAACCATGGCCCCCAACTTCACAACAGCCTCCATCTCTAATTTTTTCTGCCAAGTGGTGCTTGGCTTTTTATAGAGCCCAGATTTGCTCTTCCCACCCCAAGGAAGAACCACACCTGACAGCAGAGTGGTTTTTTCAGTACTTCCAAGAAACTCTCCCAAACAAATATTTCCCCTCCCCTCATGTCACTCTGCCCAAAACTTCACCATCTGCAGTAGATCCTCCAATAGTCAAAATAACTGAAAAAGAGAAACAGCTGGCAAATGAAAATCTAAATTTTCCAAGACACCCCTTGTCTTATGCCATGGAGGTTTCTAAGTTCTGCAAGGTCCCAGAATTCCTTTGAGCCAATTTACATCCAGGTCCCAACTCTCTATAAATTCCCCTTAACTCAACTTCTCCCTTTGGGGGGTCCGATGCACTGTTAGAAGGGAGTTGGGAAGGAAAGGAGAGGTTTGCTTCTAGGTAGAAGTTTCTCTGACCTTGAAGGAAGGAAAGATGTAGGTTTTCCATGCCCCTGTTTCTATGCAAAACTGCTCTTAATCTATCCCACTGATTTTATTGATTCTGATATGGTTAGCACTAGGTTTTGTTAGAGCTGAGAAACAGGAGAAAAATCAGGTTTCTGGATTCGTTGTGGGTCTTTTTTTATTCTGCAGAGGACTGTTGTGGTTTTTCTTGTGTCTTGAAGAGCTAAAGCCCACACTTGTGATCATTTCAAATCCAGGACTAGTGCTTATGAGAGATAGTAAATATTAACTCTTTTTTCATTCCTCTTTTTTCTGCTTCTAAGCGGAAAGCAGAGGCCAGGTGAAGCTTCTGTCCTGGTAGATAACTAGGAGGTTTATTGTTTAACTATTGTTTAACCGCAGCAAACCTTTCCTACTTTTTTTTCCTATATACTGTGAGAAAAACTGGGTGTTCAGAAAAGGACATACCCTACTGAAACATGTTTGGGGCTGATGGAGGCAGGCTGGCTGTGCAAACAGATCTTTGGGGATTTATGATGATCAGTTTTTCAAGCATTAGGAAAGCCTGAGAGCACATTATTTTTAAATGAGTTATATATTTAGCACTATGCCCACCATTCTTTCAGTTCTAATTTTAGAGGGCAGGGGACAACTCTGGCACTATTGTAGCCTTGTCTAAATTTAATATAGTTGAGCAGCTGATGATTATCAGAGAGATTGGCTTTTTGCTCCTTCAGGAATTTTTCACTCAGGAAAAAAAATCACTGTGTAGTTCTCTGCTTGGGGTATTGTACAAGCTGTTGTAGTACATGAGAAGAAAGTGTGCTCTGAAATAGTCTTTTAAGCCTTATCTCTTACTCCAGGTAGGGATTTTAGATACGGGAGAAGGGGATGAGATTGGTTTGGACAAGGTTTTCCTCTGCCTTCTGCAGTAACTCGTGCTGCCGTGTACCACTAGACCAGACCTTACCCATCTCCTTATGAGTGCAGATGCAACTGGACACAGAACAGAGCTCAGGAGCTTCCAGCCCACCAGCTGCCCTGTGGAAGGGGTGAGGAGCGCTGTTTCCAACTTCTTTCCCAGGGCCGAGGGTCAGGTGGTCCATCCAGAGCCAGGGGTTGAAGACCAGAAGAGGAACCCTTGCAGCCCTTCAGTTCAGTCCCTCATTAAGCCCCCAGTTACAGGCATGGGTAAGTGTGACTTTTAACTCTTACCTGGGCAGCAAACCAGTCTAAACCTCATGTTGTCTTTCTTGCTATGGCCATAGCGAGCAGAGTCATCCCAACAGCGTCTGAATTTGGCAAATGATATGCCAGTCATATTTAGTGGAAACAGGGACACGATGCAGGGAGGGGATTGAAGTGTTTGTAAGTGATTAAAGGCAACATTCACAAACACTTCAGAATTAGAGGCAAGCTCAATCTGCATGACTCTACACAGTGTCAAAGACTCACTCGAGACAAAGGATGTTTAAGGAAAATCTCTGTGAAAAAGGGGCCTTGCAACTTCCTATAAATATTAGGCTTTCTGCCTTCCTTCTGAAATTTATTAACAGCCTCAAGAGGGATTATTGATGCTGGCAAATTTAAACAGTCCTCAGAAGTCCCTGACACTGTGTACAGCATTAGATTTTTGCATATGGTTCCCCCCACACGCACTGAAGTGTTTTGAGGTTGGGGTGACTGCAGGTCTCTGAGAAAGCAAGATTGATAAAGCAAAGCAATCGGAGTTATTTCCTATGCATGAAATTGATTAAATGCTTCACTAAATGGCTTATAAATTTGGCTCTCATATTTCTGTCACCCACTGCAAAGATTACAGAAACTCCGTCTATAACCATGTTGTATACAATACCAAATTACAAAAGGTTGTAAAAACTAATGTTTTGTTTAAAGTTTTGAGCAGGACCATATGCCTTCGGTGACCTTGAGTAAGCTATTTTAATTCAAAACATTTTAAAGAGTAGAGGAGAAGGAAAAAAATCCATCTGCATAACAAAACTGAACTAACAGAATTTAATACTTAATATGCTGCATATCATTTTTTACTTCTTGCCAAAAAAAATGTTGAATCCCCTTCTACCAGAGTATTCTAATTTTATAGCTACTAAATGTATGTGGTATGAAACCTAGAAGCTCAGGTTTCCCCAGATTGAATTTGCTTTTCTTATTTTATGAACTCTGTTATCAAATCTACCTGGGAACTTACATGGTCCCCTCTACTCTTGAACTCATGGGCATCAGGCACTTGTGTTTTCTTGACCTCATCAGACCCTTTAAAGAGAAGGTTTATTGATTTTTGCTTTAGCATAGAGTTTCATTACCTCCCAAAATAGGATGAAAAACTGAGGCACAGAGACACTGAGGATCTCTAGATGCCAAAAACAGGTGTGAGTGTAGTTTGCACCCAGATCTGCTTGTTTCCCTTTCACATGAGGCAGCCGTACGACTCGCTGGAGCTTGGGCACTGGTACAGCTCTATGAGCTTTGTCAGCTGCTGGAGATCTACTGCTACAACATTAATTTCCTGCCTGTGCTGAGCCATGTGCAGCGTCCCGCACACATTTAACAACAGCTGCTGCTCACGCCCAGTTATGCTCTGGGTCCACAGCAGAGTAAACTTTGGGGCATCTGAGTCTTCTGTTATTTTAAAATCTTGTGTTGGCTTATGCTTTGGCTGTCCTTGTGTAAACGCCTGACCTGGGAACCTAAGCTCACCCAAAGTGTCTAATTGTGGATGTCCCATCCCTGGCAGGGCCCAAGGCCAGGTTAGACAATGCTTGGAGCAGCCTGGCCTAGTGGAAGGTTCCCTGCCCACAGCAGGGGAGTTGGAACAAGATGATCCTGAGGGTTCCAACCCAAACCGTTCAGTGATTCTATGTCTGTAGGGAAGGACATTGCTTAGAAAGATACAGGTATATAGTTAGCCACATTAAAATAGGTAGATTGCTTTGTAAATCCAATAAACACTGTATTTCTGACAGTCATAAATAAATTACAGGATCCTTTTTACGTGGAGCTCCATTGTACAGATGACAAAGCTAAAGTTCAGCAGGCACACAGGCTTTGCCCAGTTTCAGAGTGCAAGTCATTTGGCAAAACTGGAGGCCGAGCTCTGGCTCTTCTGCTCCCTGGTTCTTCAAGATCTCAGCCATACCCTCCTTAGCAGTACAAATAAAGACCTTAAGTGATCAAAAGTAAGTACTGAAGCAAAGCTCATAGGAAGCAAGAGTGAATTGGCATGAAATGCAAACACAAGCATGAGAAAACAACCCATGTTTTAACCATAAATGCCTGTTTTCTACAGGAAAAAGCTACGTTCTCCCATAACATTTACAAGCCATCTTGTCCCCAGAAAGGATTAACATTTGGTATCAGAGTACTGATCTGGCAAAGAGCTGCCAGTAACGTAATCTTTTTTACAACCAACAGCGTGCTTAAAGTCTTGACGGACTTGACCTCTGCCCATTGCTAATCCCTGACTTTCTTGCCCATTCAGATGTACATCTTTAAAGGGATGGCACCAAATGTATAGCAAAGAGCTAAAGTTCAACTGATGGTGAAACAAGAGCTGCCCAGGGAAATCCTTGGGTGCAGGGAAATCCCACTGTTGCCTACCCAGCCTGGCTGGGATTTTGACCCAGTCATGGGTGGAGGTGCCTGCTCAGTTGTACATTTGTGGTGAATTTGTTACTGCCCAGGTGGGAGGACACACCTTTTGGCAAGAGAGGATGTAATGTATTTGCTTGGGTTACTGGAGAGCCTGAACTGTAATCAGACTCTTTATGCTTAGACTGAACAGTCCTTGATCCCAAAGGATAAAATGAAACAAAGTAGATGAAACCCACACATGGAAGAATGAGATATAAAGAGACCTTTTATTTTACTGAATCACTTTCTCAACTCCCAGTTCAGGCGTCTGGTTGAGAAACCAGAGTGGGAAATTTACATTATATTCACAGAAAATAACAGTCAATCCAAAAAGATTCCAGCTGTCTTTTCTTTCATTTGTGTGACAACCAGTCCTGGGACACATGCCAACTCCTAAGATATTGCTGCTCCACAGTCTAGTTATTTTAACTTCTGGCAACTGGTTATTTGACCTCTTGGTGGCTTGTCATTTTAGTATCATTTTGTCTATGTGGATAATCTAGTGGGAATCCCTCCTTTATAAGGCAACAGCCTATACGTGGTAATTGGCCAGAACACTGAAGTATTGTGCTGTGAAGTCGTCTTGAGCTACAGCTGAGGAGTTCTAATTGTGGTTGGGAAGCACAAAAAATGCATTTCAGTGTCTTGTTCATGAATTAGTGGTCATCAGACACTGGGAGAAAACTAATTATTTTTTCTATGCTGTGTGTTATGTGCCAGCTTTGGATCACTCCCTAAAGCCAGGTGACAGCAATCTCCTGCTCCTGGATGAGCCCAGCTCAGGTTCCAAAGGACACACAGGGAGGAGATCATTTCAGTAGCATCAGCCCTCAGCTTTCCCTGGCTTCTGAGTGCTTCGTTAGATCATTTTGGTGTGAGAAACCAGCCGGATGGGAGAACTGTCCCATCACCAGTGTCATAAAAGCCAGTGGAATGCTCTGTATTCCATGGAGATCCTCCAGTGTCTGCCCAGCACTGTTGGGTGAGGGTTACTTTCCAGTAGTTTTCAAAGCAGCCTGAAAGCACCTCAGAAGAGACTTGTGTCTGTCGACAGTCTAATTTTTTGATGTTGTACTCAATGAAAAAGCAGGGAAGCAATCCAAACAAAAGAAGCAGCCACACATCTTTAATTTAAGGTGATATTCCTTTGTCCACCTTGAGCAATCAAAGCACAGCCATAGATTTTCCAGTAGTCTGGGAATGGGATCTTAGAAAATGGTGTACTCATTCTGACATGGACTTAAATAGGTTTCAGAATAATCCATTATGCATCAAGTGTTTAATTGACATAATTAATATTTTTAAGGGGAGCCATTTACGTTGTAAGTTCTATACACATTATTTACAATTTCAACAGTAACAGTTAATGCTCTGTGACAAACTATATTGTTTCCAGCTTGTTATCCATTCATAACAAGGTCAATCTATTACCATTATTTTTGTGAATGTAGCTGTTACCTTGAGGCAAAAAGTTAATTGTAAATTACAGAGGAGGGATTATTGAGTTGGTTTTTTTTAACTGTATTCACTGCAATGTATGGTAATGGTGCTATTTTATGAAACATTTACATTTAAAAGCATTTCGTTATTCGTATCACACATGCTGGACAAATTCACTTTTAAACTTTTCAAGAACTTACTCAATGGGAAGGGAAGAGCCATTTGGAAGGATCCAGCTGAACACTTCATAACCACTGCAGTTAAAACCAGATGCAGTCTCATCTATTTCCCCCCCTTTCTGTGGCTGGTCCCTCTGCCATCACCATTCAACACGACTCTGAGGAGCGCTTAGTGCTCTGAGAAGCAGGAGTAGATTTGATTGCAATTTAGAGTAACATCACAAAAGCTTCTGTAAGAGATGTATCTTCAGATTTCATTCAGCCCCTGACACGCAGCAAGTACACAGGACCACTCTGATGTCTGAACTCTTCTCCTCACTGCTTTTCCACAATTTCTACTGCATTGGTTGATGCCCTGGCACACAGAGTTAAATTTTATGTTTACACCCTGCCTTGTTTGCTCCCACCTGAGCAAAAGTCAAAGTGTCTGTGGCATTGCTGCTTCCCAGAAGGCAGTAAACTTGTCATTCAGAGACTACACAGAAAAGAATGGAGAACCATCATAAAATTTGTCTCTCCCACATCATTTTAACAATGCATCTCAGGGCAAAACCCATGAGCTTTCCATTAGATCACGGACTTGTCCATCTTAATAGAGAGGTGACACCATTTAACTGCAATCTAGATCTGCCTGCAACGTTGATCTCCATCTTAGTTTTCTTCTATATTGTACTTTGAATTAGGTGACACATATAATCCCACTCTATTCTGGCTTCAATTAAAACACTGGCATTGAATCTTCCCAATCACTTCCAGAATAAGAGAAGACAAACTCATAAACACTGAATATTTTGAGCTCACTAAAGAATGTAAGAGACTGATCAGATGCAGAGATGCACTTCCAGCCACACAGGAATAAGAAAATCATGTTAGAGTTTTACTTTCTGTTCTCTACTTAAGAATAGCAGGTGAGAGCTGTTGGGATATTTCCCTAACCAACCAATAAAAGAAATGTTCTAACTTCTCAATGTTTAAAATTGTGTAGTATGCTGGAGTTGTTTGGGCGAAATTTTATATGGAATAATTTAAATCCGTTAGAATCCATTGCTCCAACACTCAGCTTCTCACTTGAAATAGCTTATTCCTTTCTTCCTCAAGTTCTAATGAAAAATAAATTTGTCAGGCTTGTGTCTTATATTTTAAATGTTTAATGTGCTATATCAGACCAGGGTTTTTTCTACCTCATGCTCTCAGAAACTTTAAGGCATCATCAGGTATTAGCACATCAAGCTTGGAATGGGTTAATTAACCTTATTTCTGTGGTCCCCTTTGCTGGTAGCATGTTCAAAGTGCACAAAGCTCAAGACATGAGCATTCTTCGTCCAATGACTTGTCCAGTAATTGGTATATTGATTGCTAATGTCATCATGTTTTAGTATATATAAACCCTCTCACTCTATCATACAGCCGCCAACAATCCAAGAAGTCATTGTTTATTCATTGTAACTCCCAAACTGGCCGTGTCAGATTCTGCTTCAGGCTTTGCTGATAAAAATCAGCAGATGATTGGGCACACACATTCTTGACATGGCTGACCCATGACATCTTAGGGCCAGCAGGGAGCCTGTCATTATGTGTACAATACTCTTCTTTCTTCCCCCTTATCTATTCCCAGATGACTTTGAGATTTTTATTAACTCATTAATGACTGAAGATGTCATTAAAGAAAGTGGGGAGGAGGGGGGAAGAAGGACATTTTGTTTGTTTATTTAAAAGTGGGGAGCAGCAATCTGTTGGCTCCACTTGGAGAAAGGTGAGGAGACTTAAAGACAAAGCTGAAGTATATCCAGAGGAAAAGATCTTTAGTTCATTAGGATGACTAAAGCCAAGATTTGAAGGGACAAAAAAAAAAAAAATTAGGCCATATTTGAAGCACAACTGAAGAAGGAGGGATAAATTTCTCCGCACAAATAGCAAGAAAAGACTGGTAAGGTTTATTTAGCACAATCAGTAGCCCTCACAAGCACATAAGGATATCTTCCTGGCACTGCCTAGGTGTTCAAACATTTCAGTATTCACTCAGCAGGAGTTTTGTGTTCAGGGTTAGCATTTTATCATGTCTTTAACATTGTGTCACTTTACACAGAGAAATAGTATCTGGTTTTTTGTTATTTTTTTTAAATTTTCTCCTATATATGTTAATTGAATGGACATTGAAGAGCATTAAATCGTAATCACACCTGAAGTTTTTTCAGGTTTTTTTAATCCTAAATTTGTGAATTCTATCTGTAAATATAGAAAACTACTGTATATATAATTTTGCAGATTTTTTACTATATGGTCAGAATTTTATTACATTAAAATATGTATATTGGAAGCAGAATTTTCATGTGAGTCTGTTGACTGCTTTTCTGATCCTACAGCAGTCAGTCAGTAAACTTCCCCTGAATTCAGGATAAACAGCTAGGCCCACCTTAGAGATTTTTCTTCCACTTGAAAATCTTGCTTGTATTTCTTAGCTTCTCCATGAAATAGTCTCACATCTGATCTTTTTATTGGAAACTAGATTCACGTGGCAATGAAAGTCACCTTTTTCCTCCTGAAATTTGTGTTTCCTATCATTAGGGGCCTGTTGGTTTAGAACCAAGGACTTAATATTTTAAAGATTGCAATTATTTTATTTTAATGGTTGCCATTTGTGAATTGACTGAGGAATAGTGAATGCTTTCCTGTCTTGGGCAGCTGCCCTCCATATGGTCGTGGATCCCAACCTAGAAAACTCTGACGTGATTCCAGTGGTATTGGATGCTAAAATGACACAGAGCTCGATGTCATCTGCATTGGCTGCTCCTTAATACTCCTTGTTTCAATGTTTATCTCCTTGATAAGGTGAGTGGAAGAAAGATGATCATGATTCCCAAAGAGAGCTGCAAGTATTGGTATAAAATAATGGAATTAGCTCCATAGATAGGACCCGTGAGTTACTGCAACCAACTCAAACAGGAATCTGCTTATTCCATCACATAAACTACAGATAATGGTTTGGCAATCAGGTGTATCAATCTGACCTTATAGACTGACTACAGTCAGTTTTAGTACTCCTAATAGAAGTTAAATGAAAATAATTTAATTATACTGAGTTGCTTGTGACAACTCTCCATTCTCTCCACTCAATAGGTGATCAGATCACCTGGGTCATAGGGCAAACATTTATTCTCAGGAATAATGATAATATTTGCTGTGTCCTGAGTCCTTGTGGAAGCAGTGAACATTTTCTGCAATATTAGAAGTCACTTCTGTTTTGCTTCTTTAAGAGAGATTTCTATTCTTCTTTTGTCTCCTGATAATTAACAGAACATTGTTTGTATTATAGTGGGAGTTGGAGCTCTCTATCAAAGGTCAGGGACTTGTGCAAGATGTTGTCTGGGGCTTTAAAAAACTGCACACACATATATTTTATATATATGTGTATATTCTCCAGAGGAACACAGATGGGTTTGAAAAAGGGAAAAAAAAAAAAAAAAGGCAAGCATTTGCCAGCCTAATCAACTAAGCCCTGATTAATCAAGGTGTGTCATTTCCCAAATGCATCTTTTTGAAAGGAAGCTTTTCCTTCTCCCCCCTTTCTGACATCCAGCCCCTCTTCCATCGTGTACCAAAGTGGGAACCAGTGATGAATCTTTGGATAACAGGCTGTTGCTTTGACAAACTACTCCTAGTGAAACACGTGCCTGTCTGGGCGACAATAACAGCAAAGTGAGAATTCTGTGGAAGAAACAGAGATTTTGAGGGCTACAACGCCAGACTTTGAGTCTATAAATTGCTGGACTGGGATGTTAGATGCCTTTTAATATTTTCAAACATCCAATAGAGTAATGAAAGAACTGCAGGACTACCCTGATGTAAGTCCTCGGGAGAGTTGTTTTCAGAGATCATGGGAGCTCACAACTTGTTTAAGGACATGAAGTCCTATCCAAGTAATAGCAGGAAATAAGTTGCTTGATTTTTCTATCCCTAAAGACAAATTCTTGTAATAGCAAAAGTGTAAAATCCAACAAAGAGAGGCTTGATACTTTCAGATACTCCAGCCTCTTCACAGTGGAAAAAAAAAAAAAAAGGCAGACTGACAGTGAAACTATTTGGGGTGAATAATGAGGAAAGACTTCTCAGAAATAAACTGGCATGGATTTGGCCATGAGATGTCAGATTCATAACTTGGGAAATGAAAGCCTCTATATACTAGAGAGCAGGCCCTAGCCCAGCAGTGGCAATTCAGCCTTCTGAGCCACAGGGATTTCTTTATAAGCAGTGGTATATTAAATGTGGGATCGGGTGGGCCGAAGGGACAGTAGTAAAACGGAGACAACGTGCAGTGACCAAAAATGAGCTAAAGCCAGACACTAATTACTTCACAGTAACTTTGCTTTCCTTTGGAGTTGACTAATATCACTTGCTCCTGGAAGGTAAATGCTTTTCCTATCACTTAAGTTTTACACCTAGTATGTTTCTTGTTTTTAGTTTAAGTGACACTGGGGAGAAAGCAGTTTTTGTTTATTTATCCAATTTTGTACCTTTTCAAATGTAAAGGCGAGGGGCAGGTTGTTACACTGAGCTCAAAGCTGGAGTGGGCTGAGGAAGAGCACTTTTAGACAGGCCTAGGTCAACAAAACAGATTCATCCATCACATCTGCCAGAATGGAAAGATACTTGTCTGGCTGCTCGGTCAATCCGGGACCTTTCTGCTGAGTCAACTGACAAGATTGCAGATACTTGTGACAATGAGGACACTTATCCACTTGTAAGTGGACTGAAGACCACCAACACGTTTGGCGGTGGGTCTTCAGCTTGGGAAGTTGTAAACTCTTGAGCACCAGCATATTGCTCTTTGCAGCCCTCCTCTTCTTCTTGCTTGAGAATCGTCACCAAAAATTAAGATGGAATAAGCTAAAAGAACAAAAGGAAGGGATTCTGAGGTGCTAATGGTGGAAGGTGTGAGAGTCAGTAGAAAGTACAGTAAAGAAACCCATGACAAGTCATGATAAATGGGTCGTTATAAAATTCATGTTTAGGCTGCACCAGTCTGGGGATAATGCCATTCGTCATGGCAACACTGGGGCACTAATGAGCCCTCATTGCATATTCATGGCTTTGGCGCCTCTCTCCTCTCTCTGCCTCCCTCCCACCCCGAACCAATGCCTGGTAAATATCTCCACCTCAAGCTGAAACTCGACTTAGGCTGCTTTTTTTTTTTTTTTATTTGTTATGTTGCAGCAATTACACTGTAAAAGTGCTGCACAAGATTGATTGCTCTGATCTGTAGTTCAATTGTAAATTAGAATACACATCCCCCTGGGGACACACGGCCCCTATTTGTGATTAAGAAAAAAGCCCCATAATAGACTAATAGCTAAAGTTCTCTCTCTTTTACTTTCAGGCAATTAGCTTGATGAAATGGCCTCTTTTTGTGTACCCTGGAAGTGTAAACCGATATCATAATGAAGTATATGATGTTTATTCTATTATTTTCACCTTGCCATGTATGCAGGAATGCATAAATAATGGCTGCTTTGTCTAGTACATTTACTGATTCAGAAGTAAACTCTGTCTTAAAGATGCAGCCTGTGATCCCATAGCCTTATGTTAAGCTGGACACTGTGACTAGTCCCTATAAAAACTAACATTCCGCCCAAAGAAGTTGGAGACCATTTTTAGTCAGGTGGTTAAATACTGTTTGCAAGGCACTTTCATTTATGATGAACCTTAATTGGAAAATCCTGCTAATAACCTCGTCAGAAAAATAAGGTGTCTTCATTTTACAGAAAGGAAAACTGAAGGGGAGATGCTGAACACAAGCCCACACGGGACCTTAATGAGTACTTAAGAATCCTACCTTCTTGAAGGTTTGTTCTGGCAATCAGAAGCTGCCTTTTCTCTCTCTTGTAAAGTGTTATTGATGCTGTCCTGAATGGGTCATGGAGTGGCTCTGACCTCAGTTTGCCTCAAAGAGGTAGGACTGCGCGGTGTCACGGCTGCCTTCACTCCCATGTGACACACATGGCTAAAGCTCCTTCACCTGAATCCAAGGTGGATATGGTCATGCCCATATTCAATATCATGTGTTGGATGTTGGCTTTCCCAAGGCTCAATTTGAGCTGTCACCCTGAGCAAATGAGTCATGTTGTGCAACGGGGTTATAACACGGGGATGGTGTTCGTGCAGTTGAGCTCAAGATAAATATCTGGGAAGAAAACTGCCATGTGATGATAGCTCTGGGCATATCTGCCTGGTGAGGAGAGGTGCTTCTGCATCAGCCTTTCACTTTGGCCCAGGAGTGCACTTTTGATGTGACTCCTCCAGATGACCCTGCTTACGCCGTCCCACCAGGCCAGGCAGCCTTGGAGCACGCAAAGGGAATTCTTTTGTGTGAAATTCAAGCAGGTGATGTGGTCTGGGAGCTCCAGCAGCTAACGGGAATTCTGGTCAGGGGAGCATGCTAGGGCCAGTCTGAGTAAGCCTCTGACATGCAATGACCTGGGGCCAGCCCCTGCTCTTCAGAGCACAGCGTAGAAGGACCTTTATTTGCTTATTTGCTAAGTGGAGCGGGGTTCCTATCCAAGGAGTTGTGAGAAACTTGGACAGTGTTGCAGGGAGGACATGTGAAATGTCCTGAAAATCCTGCCTGAGGAAATGCACTGCTTCATGTATAACTCCATCAGTTTGTCTGCAATAGAAATATCTCCATTTAGTTTGAATTCTGTCTGAGAGGGGTTCTGTAGGGGAATATAACAGAGCTTGGAAACATTTTGCTGAGAAGCACTACCAGTGCAAACCTTCAAAGGGTAACTCTGTACATGGCTACAGAACCATATTCTGTTTAAACTTGTTCATCATTGTCTTCTTGCATGACAGCCCTGGCATTTAAAATATGTTAGGGGTGACACAATACTTTCACCTGGTGCAGACATATATCACTGGAAGGATGTTCTCATAAACAAAGTGCTGCAGGCTATGATCTTATCATTCTCCTCTTCCTTCTTCTCAGCTCAGTTCAATGACAAACACGTATTTCTCTTCTTTGCTCCAGTTTCTGCTCCACAGGAGCCTGGTGTTGGAGCAACAGGTGATGTTGCAAATCAGGAATGACAAGCGTTAGTGGTGGCCTGGTGAGGGGGAAGCATCAGAGGGGGCAGAAAACATGCCACAAATCTTATCCTGGTTCAGCTGGTGCGACTCCACGGCACGAGCAAAAGTGCCCTCACGTGCATGCCTGCACACGAGTGGGGTTCTGAGAAAGACAAAGCAAATTAGAGTGTTCGTATGTAATTAGCTGACTATTAGTGTGGCTCAGCCAAGGCAATAGGCAGACAGTTAACTCCAAGATAGCTCGCAGATAAAAGGGCTGGGGAGGGTGTTCTGGAGAAAGCTGGAGGTAATAGTTCAGAAGATAAAATCCTGACAAATTGAGCAGGCATCTCAGAATGTTCTTTCCCCACACCATTAGCACAGTGAGGCTACACAGGCCTTCCCTCTCTCCCCTACAAAAGCTTAACCCTTCCCGGCATCCAGGGCTCTTTGTCATTGGATAGCTCATCTCTAAATTATTTTAAAATTATAATTTTCTGTTTAAACACATTCATTTGGACTAAAACTGTGAAATTTCCTGGTCATGCTTCCTCCCTCCTTCTTGTGCCAGCAAATGAAACAGAGGTTGTTGCCCTTGTAGAGGCTGGAACATCTCCAGCTATTTATGTGAGGGTGTGGGTGACCAGGTCCAGTGAAAACATTGCCATTAAGCACCACACCTGAGTAGAAACCAAAAGTGTGTCTTTTTTCAAGTCTTTGCAACTTCTATGAAAATGTGGGTGTTTTAGTAAATCTCTGTGCTAAATGAAAATGTCATTACCATTTTCTCTCATTTTATAGCTGACAGGGAAGTGCTTTTTTCTGTCCTTTGGGAGTTTTCAAGGTTTCTTTTTTTTTTAGCTAATTCTGTGGATAAGCAATAAGCTGCTAAAAAGTAAAAAATCTAACTGAGCCATTTGCTTCAGTAGCTTCAAAATATTTCAATTTTTTTTGCTTTCACTTATAAATTAAAAATTAAAATCAAGTATATTTCAAAGCAAATATATGGTCACTTAGAAAAATATGGATCAGGCCACTTGCAGTGATTTTGAAAAGTCTTTAACATCTTGTTTTTCATCTGAGAAGACTCATGAAAACTGTATTATTCAATCCAAACCTTTTTGTTTGTTTGGCATTTCCCAGCACAAAGTTTCCATGGGAAACCCTGGACATAATCCACTTTTATCATCCATTAGGTATATCAGGGTGTTCTTGTTTGGGATGACTTCTTAGGAGGAATAATTGAGAATTTCATGCTGAGTTAATTCAGCACTGGAATTCTCAAATACTGCTGAAATTATCCAGACTTCTGAGTATCCACTCATGGAAAACTTATGTTTCTCAAGGTCTCTATACCTACGGCCCCTTCCGTTCCTCTCAAGTAGGATTGATTTAAAGTGTCTTTGTTGAAGTAGAAATTTATCATATCTTTTACACAACTTGTACACTATTTCTTTGTCAGTGTGTAAGCTCTGTAGCAAGCCTGTTAGAACTTCGTCCTGCAGGGAAAACACACTCTTGATACTTCAGATGAAATGTTCTTCTTTTCTGTCATGCTAGACAGAGAATTCACCAAACAGACAGAAAAACCTGCACTGTTGGAGTGGGTAAAGCCATATTCACTGAAGAACATATTATTTTTGCAGGCAATAAGTCACTTCTCAGCATACAATCGACAACTTTGGGTACGCAGTCATTCTTTAACCCCCAAAAGAAAATTCTCACTGCTACTCTTAATGCTCATTTGTCCAAGACTTGTGTAGGCATTTGTCGTGAGTGAAAGCTGGAGTAAATTCTCTACGGAAGAAATGGGGAATCAAGAGCTGGCAAGATTGTGTTGGTGTTTCTGTTCATCTTGAAGGAGGGAACCTTCTGCTGTAGCTCTCAAGTGATGCTCGAGGGGAAGCACAGCACGTACAAGGAGGAGAGCCAAGAGCCTGCCACTAGAGAGAAACCCTGGGGACAGTGTCAAGGTAAGGGCCCTCACCAGCCACTCAGCAAATGCTTTCTTTGTGACTCTTGCTGCCCCACTTACCTTCTTCCCAGGTGCTTTCATTTTCCTCATCCCACTTTGCAGAGTGACAGGATAGCCTGAGGTTTTACACAGGTTTCTGGAGAGAGGAGCAAGCTTTCAAACTGTTTATCTTGCCTAAAACCAGCAGCTGGGTTACACCAAAGGTCCTGCAAGCCCCTCACCATCTCCTCTGAGGAGCGGCTGAGGGAACTGGGGGTGTTCAGACTGGAGAAAAGGAGGTTTGGGGAAGACTTTGTCACTCTCTACACCTCCCTAACAGGAGTTTGTAGCCAGGTGTGGGTCAGTCTCTCCTCCCAGGTAACAAGCGATAGGACAAGAGGAAGTGGCCTCAGGTTGCACTAGGGGAGGTTTATATGTTTGATATTAGGAAAAACTTCATCACTGAAAGGGTGGTCAAGCATTGGAAGAGGCTGCTCAGAGAAGCCATGCAGTCACTGTACCTGGAAGTGTTCAAAAAATGCATAGATGTGGTGCTTTGGAACATGATTTAGTGGTGGACCTGGCAGTGTTAGGTTAATGGTTGAACTTGATGATCTCAGAGGTCTTTTCCAACCTCAATGATTCCATGATTCTATGATCTCTGTGGCAGACACCCCCAGCAGATATACAGAAAAATGTCTGAAGTCAAACTAATTCTTCTCATGAGGTATTTCCCTTGTTCCTATCAGTCAGTGCATTAGAGACTGACAATAGAAATTGCATTTAAAAAGAATGTTTAATGGTACTTTAAGCTGATTATATTTTTGGTATTCTTTTGGCAGAAAGTCCTGCAATTTAATTAACTAATTGTGCTGGATGACAATTTTATTCACTTTAAACTTCTTTTGCTCCTTGTATTAGCATAGTCTATAAATATTCCCCTCCTAAGGATGTTCCTCATAACATTTGTCATGGTATAAAACTCAGACATCTCCTTCCAAAGAGTTCTAAATTTATCTAGCTTTTCCTTGCATTGAAGAAGATAAATACAATTACCGACAAGGCAACCACGATCAAATCCAACTGTTGTTACTTAGACTGAAATGCTTCCAAAAATTAATTATTTAAAATAATCCAAACGGTGCAAATATCCAAAGATCAGGCAGATCTATAAAACTTGCCTGTAGCAAAATCATGCAATTAGAATCATGCTCATAAGTGTTGCAGTCTTAAAACATTAATGGAAAGAGTTATTAAAATTGTATTTGATTTGCATTATTACAACACTGAACGCACTATGGAAAACTTAATTCATGAGTGAGGTACAGCACAAACCAGAGTCTTATTATCTGAGTTGGAACTTTAAAATAGACCGTGCTTTACAGTTCTGCCTGAATTTTCTTTAGTTTTATTGCTCTTCTAAATTGATAAGCACTCCTGCTTTTATATTAGAAATAGAAAATGAGGAGGAGGATAAGCAAATAGTTCGAGATTGAAATAAAGACCCAGAAAAGCAATTTGAGGGAAAAACAATCCTTCCCAAAGTAAGTAATTTTTATCAGAAATGAGACGTGTTGCTGTGATCATAACCGCTATCAAAAGTCCCATGAATTGCAGGGTTTCTGTAGACAACTTGGGAAAAAGTTACCCCAAATGTGGAAGCAATTATGAAGAAATTCATGACTCATAGTAAGCATTCCTTGTTTTATTTCCCTTACAAATAGACTGCAATTTGTGAATCTCTATCTGACATCTTTTTATTGGGCACTTACCCTCCCTGACGTGTTTATAAAATTATCCATTTCATTAGAGGGACATCACCAGCAAATCTGGACATCACCAGCACAAATATCTCCTTTAATCCAGTAGGAAGCAGAGTTTATTAAAGTCAATGGAATGATTTTAATCATTTCCAACAGAATTAAGAATAAACCTGAGCGGGTTAAAAAAATATATATATAACCATAATTACGAAGTGGAAGAAGGAATACAGGGAATTTTCTTTTCAACTGAGATATTTTTAGGTTTTTTATTCTTTAGAATCCCTGTACAGGCACGTCCCTCATGTGCAGTTGTCAAAAATAGTGTTTAGGCATTTAGGCTCAAGTTGATTTAATCCAGTACAGAAGTGTGCTCTAAATTTTTCAGGGCAGTGAAAATGTGTAAAAATGGTGTCTTCGTGTTCAAAAGCTCCATTTCATTTAGAAGAACTGTGCCAATAAATTCAATAAATGAGAGTATTTCTATTAAAAATAGAAATAGTGTCTTGTAGAAAAAATACTCTGTCTTCTGAACTTAAAATACGTTTTAAAACTCAGTATTCAGATCCTTAGCAGGTGTAAATCATCACAGAAATTATGCTGTTACACTTTACATGATATTACCAAATTGTCTTGCTGGTAATTAAGAATATCCTCTGTGGAATAAGGACCAATGACAGGAGAAAGTATAAGTTGATATTGTCTCAGCACGCATAAGTGGTAGACAGAAATATTCATGTGCGTAATCTTACACCTTCCCTACATGATACCCAGTGGGCTGAAGTAATAGTGTACAGAATTATCTTGGAAAAGGCAATTCTCAACAGAAACTAAAAATCTTACGAGTTGTCTGTGTTTCTCATAATTATACAAGGCAAAAAATGAAGATAAAGCTAACAGACAGGCTCTTGGAAAATGTTTCTTTAAATATGTTTCTTTAAACTTTCAACATATTATATTTAAATGTTTTTCAAGCCCAAATTTTCTATATTTCATTCCAAGAAAATCAGTATCTCTTTCTCCATTTTTTTTCATGGATCTATTATGTCTATAATCTACAGCCCAGGGAAACAAATGCAATTTCTATTACTCAAAAAGGCAATGAAGTCGTTCTGATCAAACGGGAAATTTCTGAATTTCTGGTGTAAATTTCAGGGGGAAAGGCCACCTCTGACCTCAACAGCCACTTCCATGAAGAGCCAAAGAGCCGCTCTCTCTTCTGTAGCACAACTCCTTTAACTTACCAACATAATGAGCCTTTTCCAGAATCAAAATTTTCTATAAAAAGCAAGCGCTCCCCTTCCTCAGGATTAAAAGTGAATCTCTTCTGATTCTTGCGAAAATTATTTCTAACAGTTTCCTTAAGGAGATTTCAAGCAGCAGAGTCTCAGGGCTGGAATTCCAGGTGTTCATCAAACATGCTCTGACCTATGTGTTCAGCTCATGGCTCTCCCCAGTGTGCTCTGGGCTTTTGAAATCACTTTTTTTTTAGTTCCAGCTAAGTCACTATGGGGATGTTAGGTCTAAATTCCATGTAACAAAGCATATGGCTGATGAACAAGCCTCTGGTTTCTCATTTTGGATATTAAGATCAATTTTGGTTTCACTATCCCCAAAAAAAATTAGAAATAGTCAACAGAGGAACGAGTTTATAGTGGTGAATGGTGCTTGGATGCATGTGTTTAAAATGCCCTGTAAGTGCAGAGTAACCAGGATCATGATATCATAAACATATAGCATCAAAGGGCCATGCAAAGATCAAAAAATCTTCTGTATAGATAACTTGTGGGCGTCCTTATTGCAGATATTGAGGGACAGTCTAGATTCTAGGAGAAATCAAGAAAGAATTAGGCATATATGTATATCTAGGCTTAGTCTTTGATCTCATACAAAATGTAGAAAGCATAAAATACTGTGTGTTAGAGGTCCCCTGAGAAAGAACTATTACCTAGGCACCAAGTGCAAACACATTACCATCGGAAGACTTATTCCAAGGTATGAAAAAAATCCACTAACAGCAGGAAGTAGAAACATTTGAAAGCTTCTCTTGAAGCCCTCAGAACCAAACCAGGACACCTCTGTGCAAGGCAGGCTCTGGCAGCACGGTCCCTCCAGGAGCTCTGATCAGGCAGTTTCCTGATCTTCGTGTCTGCACACTCCAAGCAGGGGCACACTGAATATTAGCATCTTTTTGAAGCTGCTAAATGTATGAGGTTCTTTTTTAACCTGTAGGTATCCTGTCTTCTCTTGTCTCGTGTAACGTGGGGAAGTGTAGATTTTTCCTTATTAATATAGAACATACCATTAGTAACCATTAGTAAAACATTGCCTGCTGTAAAACAGCGAGTATTTTGTACAGAGGGAAAAGTCTGTGACCTGCCTACAAAATAACAAGCACAAACAGTTTCTCATGCATGGCCCCCAGTGAACTCATCCCATTTTGTGCATATTGGAGCTTTTCAAACCTCCAGAGTTTTGTGTTTAGCAAAGCAGATGTGCAAATGGAGATCCGGGTGACCTCCCCTCTGAGAACCAGGCCTTTGACATACATTACTCCCCTGCTGACAGCAGGAGAAGTGTGGATCAGTTGGCATTTCACACCTGCAACTAATGTAGAAGTTGTAACAATATAAGTGAGCATTAGGGATAGAACTGATGCTTTGGACACAAACCAGCTCTATATAACGGGAAAGGTGCAAATCCACATTATGACTCAGGATATGTATTAGCTGCAGCCCTTCTTTAACCTACAAAGAAAGAATTATATCCAAGGGAACTTACCTCAAAGAGTTTCTCTTTCTTCTGGCAGAAGTGATGATTAGGCTAAAACTGGCCATTTGTTTTATCTCTAGGTGGGGAATAGACAATTCAGTCCGTGCGGCTTCAGCTGTCTTGGCTCAAGATCCTGATCTACAATAAATACCTCTTCCCAATCAATAGAGCAATGAACTTGGAGTAGAGCCGAGGACCTTTCCCGGCAACTTTGGTCTGGACTGAGCTGACCTGGTAAATCTGCATGGGCTGGGGAGAGATCTCGCTGAACATCCTGAGTTCTCTGAGTCCTCTCTGCCTTGGGAAGTCTGTGCCTCCACTCAGGCTGCTGGGGACAGGAATTATGACAGCTTTTCACATCCTACTTTTTTGTTGGCAACAGATGCACAGCACTGCTCCTTGGGCCTTTTGGACTCTACTAATGCTGCAGCATGTATTATCCTGCAACACTCATCACTGATAAGGGCTCTCTTTACTAAAGTAGGTCTATCAACAGTAGAGAATTTGGGGTTGGATGTATTGTTCTGCTGCCCCATTTAGGAGCAGCAAATCTTGGTGCGTGGATAGAAAGCTACCATCATCCTTTGTATCAGCTTGGTCCAGCCCTGGGATCTCAACCCCACTGGATGGGTTTTGGGGGTTTTTTGTAAGTAAAAGTGGCTGCTCTGGTACCTCCCCTACAGAAGCTGCTGCCTTCTGCATTTCTTCCTGGCTGAGAAACATCACAGGTGTAAATGAGGAGATTTGTCTCCTCCTGCCAGATGTACAGGGTGGGAATGGGTCACACCAGCACATCTCACCTTGGAAAGTCAGGGTGCAACCCCACCCAGAAGGGGCCCCTGGGCAGTTACGTGACATTCGGGGGAGAAAGGAAACCGGTTTGTCACCTCATTGCCTAAGGGTGTCACCTCCAGGCAGAGCTGAGGGGCGTCCATGGGCACAAGGGACAAGATTGCATTGTTAACTCTGTATTCAACTTGTTCTGAAGGTCACCGAACCATAAAAAGGATTGGGTTGAAAAGGACCTTAAAGATCATCTAGTTCTGAGATAGTCCATTTTCCAACCTCAAAATGTGATACAACATGAAAAATGTGGTGGGATTCTCCGTTACAGAAATATTAATTTGTGGGTGTTCCTACCGAAGGAAGCCAAGCACCTCTCCACTCATCTTTCTGATTTCTGTTAGAAGACACAACAGCTCCAAAGCAGATGAGAGCTGTCACCATCCGTGACCCCTTGTCCTGAGAACTGTGTATACACACAGGAAAGGTGTTCTTATCCAGACTAACATAAGCTATAGATGAAATATATATGAATACTTTTGTGTAAGGTGATTGTGTGCATGTTCTCTGCAAAATGCATTTTGGATGTAGTTGGGAATAGTAGTGTATGCAGTTCAAAGTCACCAGGTACATTAAAACAGGTAGGAAGGGCACAGAAGAGACAAGGGAGGGTGTAGATAAAGGCAGGAAAAAAGGAAAGATGATAGATGTGGAGACAGCTAAAAGGATGACAGGTGTGACAGGTAGGATCAGGTAGGACAAATCCAAATTGTTGATAAGCTGGAAAAATGCCTCTCTGGCATTGTACCTTTTAGTGTTTTTCCACAGTGATGTTATAGTGCTTTTTCTACTGCTGCTACAAACACAGCTCTGAAGTTCTCCTGATTATTTTTTCCCCCTGTGTAAGATGTCCTTTACGCTGTGATGAGATCACTGGTGTATTAGTTCATTTCAATCTTTTCAGAAGGAATCCAGGAACTGCGGTGAGGTCATGACTGCAGTAATGTCTAAAAGGATGGTTTTATGGAGGAAAGGAGAAATACTCCTCTCATTAAGCAAAACTGTAACAGAATTTGTGGCTCTCAAGTGTGTTGGACAAGTTAAGGTTTGGGGTTTTTTCTGTTGCGTGTGTTTGCAAAAGACAGCCTGCTTCATACTGTTGTTTTTTCCCTAAGTACTGCATAAATCTAATAAAGGTTGCAGACAAAGCACTCTGTTAGAGTTCCACCTGAACAACCCTGTAGCAGCATCCCAACCCATGGTACCTCCCCAGTCATACAGTCAAGAGCAGGGTTAAAAAAAATAGATTCTGATGGCCTCCATGTCCTCATACCAGACCCTCTGTATCATTGAGAAGGCAGATGCCTCACAGAGAACATCCTCTCTCCCATCTCCTTCAAGGAGGAAAATCCCTGGGGCATCCCCCAGGGCCATGGTATCGCTGCTTGATATGACATATTTGTGCCTCATGGATCAATGGAGCAATGTCAGGCGTGAATATGGACCTTGACATTTCAGGCAATCACTTAAAAATAAAAGTGGCTCAAAAGTGCCAAAATTTCAGTTACTCTGATTTTTACCTCCAGTCTTTCCCACTCTCTGTGGAAGTGACAAGACTTAATGATATAATTCTTAAAGGTCTCTGGATGGATTTAGTACTGGAAAGAGACATGTAGACAGATGGAATCATGTGCCTTACTTTACCATGGCAAATGTATTACATTTTAATATGCTCTAATGAACTTAAAAATTACTCCCCTGTGTGCTTGCTGCCTGGGTCAGAGTGGTTATTTTGAGTTTGCCATCTTCCTGGACTCCTGAGATAATTCCCTCTGGATTTGTTGGGTCAACAAGAAAGAGGAGATAAAAAATACACTGCTGCTTTAACCCAGCAGTGCTTTCTCCCTCTCTGCAAAGTGGATTTCTGCATACTAAGAGTTAAACTGCTCGTAGTTCAGCAACTTTAGGGCGTTAGTGACATGCACAAAACCAGTTCCCCTTTCATATCTAGAGACCATACGTCTTGGATGATCCATGGGACACGGAAGGTGCCGCAGGTTTAGTTTTGCTCCAAGGGTTTAAGAGATTCAGCTCCCCAGAGAGGAGTGGGAGATTAATGGTGCTCGTTGATAGTGGCAGGGACCTGTGTGCTCTAAATCCCATCGCGAGCTGAGAAGAACACACCTCTACACACTACTAATATGCATAACTATGGAAAGTCTTTTAAATAAAAAAGACTAATTAATAATTCTTAGTGGTCTAGGTGTCTAAGTATGAATTGTCAGGGATTTCTGCAGGCTTAGGGAGGTGGGGAAGTGGGTTAACATCGCATTGTTTCAAATTACAGGGTTTTAGATTGCTTCAAACAATAAGCAGAGAGGGTTTCCACGCCAGATTTGAGACGTTTGTTCTCTTTTATTTGTACTAAAATTTCGGCTTCAGCTCGCATTGTCATTCTACCCAGGCTGCTTCCCAGACCAGCTAATTTGTCTACCTGTGTTCCATTTTAGGCCTTGGTTTTAATTTGAGGATGATTCCTGCTAATGCCAAAGACTGGATAGGACATCCATTAAAAGTCTACACAGCAATTGAAATGGAAAATTCCAAAAGAAACCCTATTAGAGTTTTTCTCCATCAAATCAACATTACAGACTTCTTATGCATTTCTTAATTAGACATTGATATTAACTGGACTGTTGCATGATTTAAATCTAGCTCTTAATCTCAGCTATTCTATGCTGCTGTAGTTTTTATGACATCCAACTAGTGACTGCTTTATGCATTAATCTATCTGGAAAACCACCTTCACATTTTTTTGTCTTTTTTTAGAAGAATAAAGGCCCCAAGAAGGAAATGAAAGCTTTTGGGTTCAGCCATTAGTAATTTTCTGCTTAGTATTTGAAAAATTGCTTATTTTAATTGCTTCATAGAAGAAAAAGATATCAAAGCTAACGTTCTTTCTCTCCAAACTTTGTAATTATTTCTCTCAGACTCTTATTTGAAATGCCTTGAAAGGATTTTCATTGAAATGTAGATTTCTTCTCTTTCAAAAGTACTTTTATTCCCCCGTGCTTCTTTCCCTTTTTTTTTCCTAGTGACTTCCTCTCTAGATTTAAAGCAAAAACATAGTCTCCAATGTCTGGACACTGCAGCATGTGTCACACAGATGTCCCTAAAGTGACATCTTCTTTAAAACTAACCTTCCCATTGTCTACAGACTGTGCTGACAACCGGCCTCAGGTCTTGGTCTGGTATCCTTGGGCTTCCTCCAGGGGCAGTGAGGGGTTTGCTCCATCAGATTCTACTCATTGTGAAAACTATTTTGTGATTTTCTTATTAATATCCCTACCAAAATCAGGGGAACATAATGGAAAAGTTCTGTCAACATTAGTGAGGATGTCGGTGAGCTGAAGGTGGTGATAAAGCCAAGGGACAGGTAAGCCTTGTATAGCTTTGGGTTCTGTTTCCAGCAGTGTAAACCCTGACTATCCTAATCCAGAAAGGAATTTGCTAACCAAACCCTGTAGTTAATTCTTCGTTGTATTTAAACGTCAGTGGTACAAAGCTTCAGGATCATGTTGGCTTCCTCAGTAATCCTTGATATCAATACAGCAATAGTAGCAAGATGTTCTTTATTTCACCTATACATTTTCAGAGAGCATTATTTACTAATAGATTATGATCTGGTCAAAATGATCTATACATTCATTACATCTGGAGTGGGCTTTCATAACTCACAGTATCTGAGAATGAGGCAAAACTCACATTTGTTTATAGTGCTGCAATTCTGCTCAGCAAAAAAAAGGTGCAGAGAAAACACTGTCCTAAGCACTTGTGATCAGCCCTGGGTCCCAGGTGATTTCTCATGCCAGCTCACAAACATTTTTAAGAGCCTCAGAAGAGTGGGGGCCTGGCTGCCTCGGAGACACCTCAAAATACAGTTGTTCCTCTGCAAATAAGTCACCCCACCAGCCTCATGTAGTCATGGCTGAGGTTATCTGGCAGAGGGAATCTGCCCAGTGGAACAAAACATTGTGAGAATAGAAGATTGAAATGAAGCTAAAGCATTCTCAGTATCAGATTTTGCACGCATTTTTTGCAATAACACAAAAGGAAGAAAGAGAATAAGAAAATGAGTTAGAGGGAGATGGAGAGGGAGATGGTCTATTAAGCAAAGCTACTTTTTTGCTCTCTGAATTTACAGTCCTGATAGACATCTTTATTCAAAATTACTCATTTTTTATATTCAAATACTACAGCTTTCAGTACTAGGTCCTAGATTTGTCTGGACAGATTACCCTCTTATTTCCACAATGAAACTTAATTATCCTTTTTACATCTTCAGATACTTCCAGTTATTTCCTGAACTGTTTCTGGGAACAGAGAGCAGCTGATAGGTCAGTCAGTAAAGTAAATACTGTGCATCCCTACATTTTTGAAGGTAAAAGCCCTTTGGCCCCAGGTCTTCTTAGAAAATTTTGAGGGCTACTACATTTAATTTGCTCAGATCTACTTTTGCTGAGCTTTTTTTTTTCCTTTGTGACTAGGCAGAGACTCATCATTTTCTCAGCACCTTTCTGTGTATTACTTGGAAGCATCTAAATGTGACTAACTCACCTGGAATCTGTAGAAGGATATTTGAATGCGTCATCTCTGAGACAAGAATAACTCCTCATGAAACCCAGGGTGGAAATGACTGCGTGGTTTTAAACACCCCTTCCTGTATCCCTGCTGTTGCAACAAGAAGGAATGCATCTGAGTAGCTAAAGTCCAAATGACTGAATAAATTGGTTCAAAGCAATGGTAGCAGCACAGAGGGATGTGTAAGTTGCTGGTGTTGAGCAGTTACTGGACTTCAGGAAAATTTGTTGGTTTCATCTGTAAAGAAATCTATAAAACATTATCCATTATCACTGCCTTCTCTCTGAGCAGAACTAACACGGAGCAGTCAACATGAAAAGGTAGCCTAAGATAACCCAACACCTGCAAGTACTGAAGAGAAAATTATAATGAGTATCCACTCAGTCTTTGAGAGTTATTTTTTAGCTTTTATTTTTTTTTAAAGTCTCAGTTGTTCAAATAAGAAAGTAAAGAAGTGCTACAACTAATTAAAATATAAATTGGCTTAAGAAAACCACCCAAATCATCAGAAAATAGAGAGATAGCACAACTGGGCGTGTGTTATAGAATCCTTTATGAATGAAGTACTTAGTCCTAAAGGGCTGTCCTGGTAAAATAATTTTAATACATAAATAGAGCATGTGTTGCTGTGGTACCCAGGTATGCTTTACTGGGCTGAACAAGTTGTGGTCAAATGCAGTTTCACTAGGCTGGGAAGAACTGACTTTGCATGGATTTTATATACTGTATAAAACCCAAATTAAACAAAATTTCTCTTACCATGGCATAGTACTCACACTGCAGTCACATCTCTGCATGAAATTTGCTTCTTCCAAGTCCAACCTTTGAGTCCAGCCTGAAAGCAGGAACCAGGATGGTGCAGTATCACCGAGTTTGTCATACCAAACCCAGAGATTAAGACGTCACTATAAAACACAAGTTTCTCTGTCACACCCAACCTACATTTTTTCCTGATGAGTTCATCATACTTAATTTCCACTAGCCTGAGAGAACACATAATCTGTTTCCTATAAATACAATAAAGAGTGCTCCAAATGACACGGCATTTTTTCAACTCATCATTTCAGTGATTCAGAATAAACGCAAAAAGAAAAGATGTTGAAAAGCAACAAGAAGCAGGACGCCAGGATTGAGGGTGAGGCTGAGTCCCCATTTTTGCTGCTGATGGGTTCTGCCACCTTAGACCAGTCACTCAAACCTTCAGTCTGGGTGCATTTACCTGCCCCCATAGGGTCCTGCAGTGCCTCGTGCTGCACAGCCTGCACAGTGCACAGCAGTAAACTGGGTCCTCACTCCCCGCGACAGCAAAAGGAGTGATAAAAAATAATAATAAGTTCTGAATAATTATGTATTGTCTTTATAGTGAAACAGGCCTTGAGCATTGTGAGCTCTCCACTGGGAGAAGCCCCATTTAAAAAATCTCCCTGGCATAAAAATGAATCGGATCCTGTTACATGAATGGCCTGCATTTACTACTCTCTTCACTTACCTTTTAGTTGTTCATTTTCTGAGCTGACTTGAGCCTCTTCCCTGGTTGTCAGCAGGAACTGGGTAACAAGAACTTGCTGGAAATGGAGTAGTAAATAAATAAACAAAAACAGAAAAAACCTGCTGACTTGGCAGATGCACTATTACAACCATGATGTAAAACTATCAAACAACAAATGCAACTTCTGAATGTCTCGTGATTCACATCACAAACAGCAAGAGAGGAAACTGAAAGAGGATTTTGACCAGTGATAATGGATTTGGAACAGCACTGGATTTTCAGATCATAAGAAATTCAGAACAGGTCTGGGTTGAATTCTTGGTCTGAACCCGATATTCTTCTTCCTGTATCCATTGTAACATCAAGCACTGCATCCATCTGCAAAAAGGCAGTACTTGGACTACCCCAATAGCAACAACCACTCTACTCTTGCCAAGGAAATCAGTCAGCATCTTTTCTCTAGAGTAAGGAAAATATTTGGGGCTTTTGGGAGAACTCCTCTCTCCTCGTGAGAGTCCAACAGCTCTAAGTGTGATGCCAGGGCTCCTTGTTTAATCTGTTTCAATTTTTAAGCTCTTGGAACACATAACAGTTCATAACTGCTGCTCTGGTCTTGCCCCATGTGTGGGGCATCTGCCCCAGGGAGATGGAGCAAAACAGAGAGGGCAGAGGCAGAAACACCACAACTAACCTAATGGATGTTTTGTGGGGAAAAAGGAGAGATTAATTAATGGGGGAAATCTGCTGGTCATTAAGTGTCCTGGAGCAACTGTTGTGACACTGAAGCAGTGAGTTTCTGTGCAGCTTTAAGACATCTGCCCTAAGGAAACATTTGCAATTGAAACTGCGTCCTCTTTTTCCCAACTCTGTGATTCCCATGGGCCAGCAGTTGCCTTGCTAAATGAAATGCTTCTTTAGGGAGACTGGCTGGCCCCAGGGATTGGTAATGCAATATAGAGCCTTTCATCTCTCACCCATGAACCCAAGTCAAACAGAGTTTGGTAAATGGCCAATAACCCCTACCATCCCGGGGCTGTTTGGTGACCTGTGCGAAATGAGGAGGGTCATCTCTGTGTCTGTTTACTAGAAGGCAAGTGTCAACTTCACCATAAAAAAGGACACAGTTACTACTCATTATCACCCAATTTAACATTCTGAAGACAAGAGAATGAGCCTGGAAAACTCAGCCATCTTCTGACCCAACCATGGCGGTCCCGGTACATCAGGGCTTGAAGAACATTAATGAGGACAGTTGTATTGTAACAAACCAAGCTGTGCCTCTCCTGCCAACAAGAAATCCAAGCCTGAACTACTCACAGCAGCATGTGATTACAGTTCTTCCCAGATCTACACGGAAATCCACAGGATTCTGTTCAGGTTTAGGAGCAGCAGGCTCTAAAGCACAACCATGAAGTTACAGAACGTTGCAAATCTGCATTTATGATCTTAAATAGACACAGGCAACCTGCATAGTGATACAGCATCCAGCAGTGATAGAGTTAATGTGCTGAAAAATCCTTCACTGGAAGGCTCTGTTCCCTCACCCATCATGAATATACTGTTCTGGTTACCAAAATAGCTGTATTTGGAAGGGTTGAAGGCCAGGAGCTCACTGCAGTACCCACTCTTGCCCTATGCACCGCTCATTTTAAGGTCAGACCTTTAGCATCAGGAACCTGTTAGAAGAAAGAGGAATCGCTTTAAAAGTTGTTGCCACTCTGGGGATTACCCTGGAAGGTCTGAGAGGGTAAAGGAAAGGGCAGGGGCAGATAAACACTTGGCCACATGAAAAACCAGCTGCCCCTAAATTTCAATACATCTGCATAAACCTTCCAAAACTCCAGCCTGCTTGTTCTTACTCACAGTGTTCCCAGTCACTGCTATCATTTTGCAGCCCTTTTTATGCCACAGCAATGATAACGCTGTCGTTGTCAGCTGTGAGTTACTGTTTAATGCCTCCTATCTTGATTAATTGCACCAAATTGGTATACCTATGTTAATTAAACAGAAGATGGCAGAGGCAGCTTTTACTTCTTGTTCTTTTGTGTAGATCATTTCCCAGGGCTTCACAGGTTGTGGAAAAATAACAATACAGGCACACCACACATCATATTTCAGCACAGCTGATAAAGCTATTTTACTCATACAGAGGTCCATGATTCTTTTTGCATATCACAGTATAGGCTTATTTACCACGCTGCTGCCGCATGGCAGCTCCTCAAGCTTTTTCAGTTTTTTTTTTGTATTTGTATTATTTGCAAGTCATAATCATGTTTTCCTGTCATCCCCGAGCAATGTGCATGCGTGCGTGCAGGCAAATGCCAAGTCTGGAAAGGAAATTTGATGCGTGTCCATGAATTGGAGTTTTCAAACTTTGGCTGAAGATTAGTACATGTAAACATAGCTCTGCCCCCTTCATCTTGGATAATTGGTCACAAATGCTACTTGACACTTCTCAAATCAGACACTTTACATACTTCTGAGCATAGCTGAACTTTTTTGGCAGGAATTAATTTGCTTTGCAACTTAGCTGCTCATTCCTGGCCCGATCCCTGCTCCAGTGATTTCAGGGCAATGTTCTGCCAGTGTGAGGAGCACAGAGGCAGGACCAGATCTGTTTGCTAGCACAGACGAGCCTGGCTTTGTTGACTCCCTCAGAAAAACAATTACTGCAGCTCATGCTCTGCCCTTTGCCAGCCTTGATTAACACTGGGATTTTTACCTTCAGGTCCCTCTTTCTATTCCAATTACTGTGCAAGTCACATTGCATCAGGGGACATCTCAAAAGAACGGGGAAGGCGATGTAGCATCACCAGAAAATGCAACTTCTGACACGTCAAGACCCTTCCACAGCACCTCCAGCTTTATGGGAGATGGTTACAGACACCACCTGCCTCCAAGGAGATGGCCTCACTTTCTTCCTGCCTCTCCCACGAACGGTGCACGCTCCAGCAGAGAAGGGAAATCCATTTCTGGAGCACTGATGAAGTTTGAAGCAGGCACAGAATTTCATGCTATTAAAGAGCCCCCTGTTTGCTCTGACATTACAGCGTGTTTGCTCGCCGTGCACCAGGACTGCGAGAGCTGAGCAGACCATATGCTCACTTAGAAGGGCTGCCAGGTCTCAGGGAGCATTACTGTGCCTGTTCCAGGAGGGGTTTGGGGCAAGAGCGCATTCCAGAAAGGTTTTCAGTAGGAATATTGCATTTTATCTGGTGATTTATTTCTGTCCAGCCTCTGGACTAAATGGCAGTTTATCAGCATATCCATGTAGATCTGTGAATAACCAGTGGGAAATATCATTCGCCCTTTATTCACTGGGATGTTGATAAGCTGCAGCATATTAAAAATGTTTGTCAGTTTGCTCTTTTCAGCTCTCAAGCTGGATGTGTGCCAGCATGCCCTCCTCACACTGGCTGCTTCATCCAGAAAATGGAGAGAAAATGCCGAAACAATGTCAGTTCTGGAAGAGGGTGACGGTTCACATGAGTTATTTTAGCATTATGGCCTTGCTCACCGCTAACACTAAATCTGAAAATTGGATTGAGCTCCCACCTGCAGAAGCAAAGGATGGAACTTTGTGCTGTGCCTCAGGTGTGGACCCATGAGAGGAGCAAACCCCTGGTAGTGCACTTGTGTTGCCTTGGTTCTCAGGGCTTCCTGCAGCTCAAAGCACTGATGAGGAGCAGACAAGGCAAAGCAGCCCAGTGTTTCTCTGGCCTCTGGTAACTTGTGCCATGACCAAGAGCTGACCCACAGCCCAGTGACAGACAGGGAACCAGCTGCATCAGCCATCTCTCTGAGTGCTTGGTCCCCACACTTTTTCTAATCATGGTCTTGTAATGGTTCATCCCTAGAAGAGAAGGGTAGCTCGTGTTACCAGAGATAGGGCAGATTCACTGTGGAGAAGCAATAATTGCCCCTGAATCTGCCGTGGAATAGTGCAAGTAAAGACACTACATGTTAGTATGTCTTGCGTTTTCACAGATTCTTACCTTAAAATAAACAAATGTGGATGTGTTTTGCTCCCTTCTGTTTAAGTCTGATATGGAAACCGTTCTGGGAGTGGTGGTATGATATTTATAGGTGAACAAGGCAACAATTGGCCAAGAGATACAACAGAGCTCTAAAGCCTGAGCTAAGGAGGAGGCTCAGTTTCCATTGCTATTATCTATCACTATAAATTTAGCTTTCAGGTCCTAGACATTTTGAAATAACATGTCTTGTGTTAGAATAGGAGACTATCAGAAAAAGTGAATTACAGGTTACAGGCTTCCAGTATTTGCAGTAAAAGAACTATTACCGTAATTACACCTGTAGAGTACTCGTTTATGTGGTTATTAGGGGAAAGGGATGCTGGAATTAGGATGTATTGTAAGACAACATTGCAGAAGGGGAGCCAAACAGTTTAGTTGTGACAAAGAATTATGATGGCTACTGAACACACCTCTGTTTTCAGCATGGGAGGTCACCACGTGTGTGTGGACCTGTAGTGTCCAGGGATTTCTGTGACACCACCATAGATCCCCAAAGTCTGGTACAAAGGGAAACAAAACACAGCCCACAGAAAGGCCCAGCCTCACACACAACGCTCGGGTTGGGAGCTGCTGACTTTTTGTACCATTGAACTTCTCCATAGTCTTTGCTGAGTGGAAGTGGGAATTGATCAAGTGACTCCATGAGCTTGACCCTTCACAGACAAAAGTCCTTCCTTGAAAAGATCAGACTCAGATTCTTGAACATTTGAAATGAGACTACAACAAGGGAAAACCAAATCTTTTTTTTTCAGGGGAAAGGTGAATCTCCATTTTGACTAATTTTGTGGGCAGGGCTAAGTGGCCATTATCAGTCCATAGGTACTTGCTGGTGTAAATCCACTGCATCACCTCCTGGGTGTAATTTCTGAAAGTCAGTGAACTCATGCTTCCGTGGGTAAAGATTTACTTGCTTAATGCCTGGTGTCATCAACAAATTCAGGCCGGCAATGACATCCTACTCTCTAAGCTAATATTCAGCCTCACACTGTCCTTGTTTTTCTTCCCGTTCAAACTTATGGCTCAGTGTTAGTGTCTACCACAAACCAACACTCCAGCTGAAGTGAACGAGGTGATGAATGAACATGAGGCTTGCATGTAGATAATTAGAAGTCCGGCTGAGTAGATCACATTATTTAATGTATCATCATTATGTTTGTATTTAAAAAGCATTTAAACTATATTATTCCCTCTATTACTCCACCTCTTCAGTGCTCTGACTCCAGGGATGAGTCGTGCTATGTGCCTTGGTTGAGATTTGTTTTCTAAAATATGATGGAACCACGTGGAGCTTAAATCATTGCTGTAATAAGTTAGTAAGTTGTCCCTACTTGAGAAAGCTCTCGTGTCAGGAGTAAAAGTCCTTGTTTGGCTGTGCTGCAAGAAGCAGGATGATCTTTAATTATGACAATTGCTACTCATCTCCAAGTGCAGACAATATTGATTTGTTTTAATACAGAAAAGGCAGAATTAAAAAGCTGCTTTATTTAGAAATTTACTTATTCCTAAAAATGTCTGTTCAGCTCATTTTTAAATTTGATTTCTTATCCCAGGTGAATTACACTGCATTTCTGAATCTCAAGAAGTGCTTGTGCCTGATAACAGCTGATCGAAGTACCAGCATAATTCAGTTGTTTTGATTGCAAGATTTTTGTATGCTGCTTTATTGGACAATGGCATTTGCAAAAGAGAGGTTCAGAGGACCAGAGACAGAATTACAGCCCACGACTGGTGCATGAGACTTAATATTTGTAGAGGACCACAGCTTATAAGGTCAGTGGCAAATGATACCAGCTTGCAGGCAAAATCAGTGTCTGGTTCTGAAAAAAAAAACAGCAAGGAAAATCTGTGCCAGTGTTCCAGCATGACAAATGAACTTAGGCAAGTTGAAGATAATCATGATTATTTAATATTCCACAGCTTTACAATTTGATACTCTGCGGACAAAAGATCAGAAGTCTGCTGAATCCAAAGTTTTGAATCTTTGGGTCAATATGCTTCTCATGTCTACAGCGTTTAGTTTAATTTAGGAGGAAACAGTTCTGAGCTAAGATAAGATCTCAGACAAAATTGACGTGGACTCACAACATGGCCTAACATAACAATTTAATCTATCCTGTGCTTCCCCTGAAAGAAGGCTTAATAACTGTGGTATGATTTCACCTGCTGCTTCTAACATTTGCTCATTCTTTTTTCCTGAGCAAATTTGGATTATCAGATGGCAAGCAGCTTTGTTCATGGTAGACAAACTTGAATTCATTTAGGATTAATAACAATGGGTTCAATCTTGGATTCAATGGCAGTTCTTAATGAATGGAGTCTTTGGAAGACAAATGTTTGTTTGTGTTAAAAGAGAAATAATTAATTCTCCATTTTTCTGGATATGAGGTGATTATAGCACATATCACAAAGTGTTTTCCCTGTGTATCCAGCCCTGGGTGTACAAACTGCAGGAATGTTCCCCAAGCCCCAGCAGTGCAGATATGGGCCATTTTGACCTTGTCATTTCAAAACCTGAAGTTTTGCGATGAATTATTTGGTGTGAGAAAAAAAAAGTCTCTCTTACTCACAGTTCTCTCAGGTCCTCCTGGTGATCTGGTGCTGGGGAGTGAGGAGAGAGGAAGGTCCACGTCGCTGCCATCCATCAGCAGTCGTAGGTCAAGACAGGGTCACTTGGATGGAGGAATCAAGGCTGGATCTGGATTTTGGCCCAATTTTCACCATTAACTTAAACATGGGCATCTTCCAAATTCCTGTGGGAACTCCCAAATTCTTCATTAGTGTCCCTGTCTCTTGGGAAGCACCCGGAGCACACGCCACCACCGTGCCTGGCCAGGAAAGGCTGCGCTGCCCAAAACCGGGCACCCGCTGACCTCGGGAAAAATTAACAGCCTTCAGAAAATGTACCCTGCAGGCAATTTTACCCTGCAAAAACATCGCCCACATTGCTGGAGTTTAGGACAACAAATTAGAGCTTTTAATATGCATTGGAAGCTTTTTTTTTCTTCCTCATACCCACACCACCACCATCCCCCCCTCCCAACCCAGTAACATCCAGTTGCTTAATTCCATTTGAAATCACCCGGGTTAGGCACCTAAATAATCTTGTCCTTCATGCCTGTCAACATCTTGAGGCACCTAGCCACCTTTAGAGATGTGGTGTGAAAGCTTGTGAACGATGCAATCGAGGAGGGAAACAAAAGACAAGTATCCCTATTTGCTGCCCAAGAATCCACAAAGAATGCTGCTTCAGCTCTGCTCTGATTTCTAATTAGATTATGAGTGATGTAGGACTCTGAAGCCAAGCTGGAGTTTGTGCTAGCACTTTGCATGTATGAATGACAAAGGGACACCACTTTCATATTGATTTAAGCAAGCCAGTGGAAGAATGTTTAAACATCAAGTGCTTGATGTCCCAGTTTGCCAGAGCACCTGGAAATATCAAATTAATTCCAGGTGTTCTGCCATTAAGACAGGCTTGCTGCTTTTACAGCCACACATACAAAATGTGGCTCCCAGTTCCACAAATAAAAACAGAATGGTTTCTGCTCCTAATGCCTCGATAACTCCGACATATTGCAAGTTCTGGAAAGAATTTTAATCTACATAGCTTTTTTTAAATGGGGAGGGGAGCAAGGGGGGAGAGATTTTAAATATGCTGCATACAATTTGTGATGGTCATCTCTAAAATGCAGCTCCATTATCCTTTTCCATTTGGAATGAATGAGGCTAATTAATTTCAGGCCATACTTGATGAGGTCAGCACCATACGAAGGGTGCGTGCTAGACATTGCTAATCTCTTTCAGCTGAGAGTGATGAATTAAAGATGAAGCATTCCTTTGCAGGCCTAATTTAGAATGTATATCAAAAACCTACAGCAAATAATACTATACCCTACAACAAAGGAAAACTTGTTCTCTCAGGCTCCCATGTAGGGTTGATTTTAAAGGCATTTTCATTTCGCTTTGGAATTCCAGCTGTGGATGGGTGAAACAGTTCAGAAAATTCAAGCTTTCTCTCTTTCTATTGCTTTTATGGACAAAAGTAGGCAAGGAGGGGGGGCTAAGGGGAGAGAGAAACTAGCCCGTGTTTGATCCTGTATGTCCTGTGATTCTGACTGTACGCTCGGCGTTTAGGAAACCAAGTACCTGTGACGTGACACCCCCCCACGGCCCACACTCCAATTTTACTGCTGGGGTTTTTTAAGTCTGAGGCGAAAGCAGTCAAGGGTCCCCTTTGGTTCAGCATCATCCCAAGGACGTTTTGCTGGACATTGCAGGCGGGAAAGAGGACGGGTCCAGCAGTTCTACTGGGTCACCCAACAAGGACAGGAGCTTCCAGCCCTCACAGAGCTGTATTTCCCCCTAGGGACAAACACCTCCCTATGCAAAAAGATCCCGTCACACCTAGAAGTGCAGATAGCAAAATTTAATGGAACAAGTCACTGTGTAAGCAACCAAGTCTGGAAACAGGACAAATTGCTACACGGCTCCCAGACTTGCAGGAGTTGAGGCTCAGCCAAGCTTTGCCACCTTTCCCTTAGGCAAAGACGCCCACAAAGTCCATATGGGAATTCCCTGAGCGAGGGACTGCAGGATCTGGCCCCGTGGGCAGCAAGAGACTTAATGGTCATTTTGGTGAAACAGGGACTTTTGAAACCCTAACCCAGCCTCGGAAGGAGGCTGGAAACAAAAGACCATCGTCTTCCCCACCACTTCACTGTTTAATACCTGGCAGTTTCTTGGAATTCTTGACAGGTTGCTGCAGCGAGTCGAAGTTCCCAACTGGTGGCCATAAGCGGCTGCCGTCTTTGTATCCCAGTAGTCCTCATTAGAACAAAGCTGCTTCGAATTAAATCCAATCTACATGCCGAATCAATCTTTCAACCCTTTGATTGCTTCTGAAAATATTTATACTTCTTAATAATGCACATTTTGTCCCAAAGCCTGTGATTAAACCCAGACAAGGTCCGGAGAAGCCTGAAGTATATGTGGAAGGGGTTATTTTGGACAGGAAAAGAAAGATAAAGATCACAGGTTTTTCCTATTGTGAAACCATTAGAGTGTATAAATCTAGCAATTGCAGTTGTATAAGCATCAGAGTGGGGTTGTAATAAATACAGATTGGAGTATTATAGTAACCAAATGGAGTTTATGGATTATGTTCACTAGTTCATATTTCTCAGCTACTACAACCTAACTAGCATCATGCTGCACTCACCTCTGTTAATACTCCCTATTAATATTCTCTTTACACGTTTGTGGTGGGGTGGGAAAAAGTTAGGATTCAACTGCTGCTCTGTGCAAAACAAATATGTTTAAAGAATCATGCCCTCCAAAGAAAAAAATTAAACACGGGGATGCTGTAAAGCGACGGTGTTAGAAATGCATGGGCTGCGCCTGGCTGAAATCGGCCCCGTTCTGCTTAAAGTTAATAACTTCCATCTGAGTGGAATCTGGTCCTAATGCAGGGCATTTGCCACCTGAAAATTAGGGTGTAAAAATGAAGAAAATCACTTCTGCTGTCCCTTATCCTGGTACATTTTTAAAGTGGTAGATAACAAGTTTTGGCTGGAGATGAGGAACACACAAAGGCTTCGAAACTGTGCTTTCTGCTAAACAGCATATTGTTGCCTTCTCTAAAAGTAGCATACATCACAGGTGCGACATATGGAGATGAAGGGAAGGATACATTCTCTGGCTGAGAAGGAACCCAGGTAGGGCCAGATCCTCCAGAATGGGAACCCGCCATCGATTAAGAAGGTAGTGGTGGCTGGGGACGCAGATCAGATAAAGGCTCTGTACCTGTCTCCCTCCCTAAACACAAATGACTGCGCTTGTCTCTAATAAAAGGGAAAAATTGGCTTTGGAAAACATACCATGATAAATCTCCTTGGATAAATTAGTGCATTGCCTGAGTGAGAGGGAAAGAAATCCTAGAAACTAAAAGTATATAATGTTTATTTAATATCATTGTCATCAGCAGTATCAAATGGTAAATGCAGGTAATATTCTTCAGCAGTGAGGGGGTAAATTCTTGAGGTAGATTTGCTTGTGACAGTTTCATAAAGGAGAGAAAGAAATATTCTCAGTTAAAATATTATTCATTGACTCTTTCATCACATAGTTCATTATATTAAGCTGTAATTTCCTAAATATGTTGGGGGTGGTATTATTATATTACATCTATCCTGAGCCTTGATGGCTATTTTGCATTAATGTATGATTTGGATGCTCGGTCTTTAAGGTACAGAGAAGCTGGTGTTTATCATCGCCATAAAAAAGGGGAGAGGTGAGATTTAAAAAACCTCTCATAAATAGGGATGGATCCAAAATCTAATGACAGGCATGAAAATCCATTTTGGATCAGGCCCCCAGCAGAACTCTGTATTATATAACCAGCATTTTCTGAATATCTTCTATTGTTTGACAACCCTGATTTCACACTGAACTTGGAGTTCATTTCCGAACAGAAGCTTTTTGTATAGAAACTTTAAATCATATCCCTTCGTGAACACACACATACCATCGAGGATATTGTCTTATTAAAGAGTTTAAGCCTAAAGGTGTATGCCTATTTTTAAAAGAAATTTTCTGATTGTAGATAACTGCTCAATTTGATTTAGTGTCCAATGATAGTGATGGGGTTGATAACTGAGCATTCATCGGTAATTCATCTTGTGCTAGTAGAAATTTACAGCAAAGCAGTGCTTTCCCAACACTGACAAGTCCTATTAATCTTCTTCAGACACATTTCAATAGGTGTCTCCATCTGTGCCCAACATCTAAACACTCTGGCATCACTGGGGACTTGGAGACACCTTCATTTCAGGTTACACTAGTGAAATTGTGATACTAGATTGTACTCTATTTTTAACCTAATTCTCTCTTTTCATTCAATTAGCCTTTCTTGCCTGCATTTTTCTACTCATGTGTAACATCCTTTTCCCAGGAATAGCTTAAAAATGAGATTTAGTTACTTAAAGAGACAGGGCAAGAGCAACTAAGAGATTAATACATAAAAGCAGAATAAGAAAGCTCATGGACACAGTGTGGAGACTGAATCTCCAGTCACCAAACACGTCCTGAGCAGCATTCCCACAATATTCCCTTCCTGATGCATCTCTTGCAGGCACAGTTCGGTTAGGACAGGTCTGAAACTAAACACCCCAAAATTGAAAACAATTGCAGAACATTTGGGCGCTGAAATCCATAAGATCTCTGTTTGTTCATGCTGCACAGGGATCCCCACCATACATCCCCACTTCGCTCTACATATACGACTAATGCATGAACAAACACAGAGCAGTCAAATTACAGCAATAACATTTATGGGTGGATTATGTTCCAACTTCCTCACTTATTATTAAAAGCGAGTAAATTGTGAAGCACATGGAAGAGGTAGGGTGCAAATGCAGGCGAATTTCCACTCTGAACCAAATGTTGTTTTTTCACTTTCAAAGCTGCGATGAGTTTGCGAGCAGACGCAGCACAGCTTTAAAGCTTACTCATTGAAAAATGTGTGTTTGGGTTCTTTTTTTTTTTTTTTTTTCCCTCCCCTCCTTACTCCATTTACGTTTGCCTTTCAAAGCGGAGCAGATGCACACCATTTGGGTTTGGGTGGCTCCTACTTGCTCTGAACTTTCTTCTGAAAAGAGCAAACCGTGAGCCGTGCGTCTGCTCCACGACGCAGAGGCAGTTTCAAACTTTGTTTCTGGCTTTATGAAGTTCTCTCGTGAGTCGTATTATAGATCTAAATGACCTTATTGTAGGTGGCAAGTTTAAATGTGCCATATTAATAACTTGTTATCCAAGACAAATTAAGTCCTTATGTGTCAAAAGCACTCTGTTCTGGATTACCTACAAGACAAGTATTTATTGAATAAACGTTGGATCCAATTTCATTTTAATGTGACTGACTGTATGCTGCAGCCCCTCAGAACGAGATAAAAACACTCAAACCTACAACTGTGTTGCAACATTACACCTAACTTGTCTATTTCTATTATTGTCTTTTTAATGTGGGATATCGAAAGCATTTGGGGGGGTTTAAGGACTTATTATTATTATTGTTATTATTTTTTTCTGAAGACCAAGGAGAGAGATAGAAAAAAAAGACTGGCATTCAGCCTAAAGAGAAATCATTGAAACAAATTAATCCTATGCCGTTTAAATTGACATGGTAATCCATCATCAGCAAAGGGAAACTCTGAAAGCAATCTAGAATCTGCAGTGTTCTTTCACTGGCCCTCAGGCACAAAGACAGATAGTAAAAGAGGAAGGGGGGGGAAAAAAATCATAAAAGTTAGCAGCACCTTAGCAAAGGGAAGGGCTAGAGAGAGCAGCTTTCACTTTTTCCTGCTTTCAAGCACCCCGCTCAGAGAGCAGCGCTGATTAACCTCCGGCCGTTGCCCACTCACGTTTGCTTCTGTGTCAGATCGTCTTCGGCTGCTGGGGTAGGAGCAATTTCAAACAGTGCAGAGCCCCCGTCCTGTATAAACTCCACCACTGAAAACTCTGCCAAACATCAACTTGGGCATTTCTGCTTACGGAGGGCCTTTTATTAGCCTAAACTTGATCATTCCAAATGGACAATAAATTCTATCTTCACAGCCCTGAAGAAAGGAGCTGTACTATCCTTGGGAGTTTAATAGCCAGGATTTTCATAGAGTTAGCATGAAAAAAACTGGAGGGGTTTTTTTGGGTTTAGACTCAGGGTATTTATTTTTTGTCTCTCCCCTGCTTTCTCAGTGGGGCTATTCACTATAATGTATGTTTCCCAAGAGATTTGTCAAACTAGTTTTAAATATCTAAAGTGATGAGACTTTGTGCACCTTTAAAATTTTATTAGACTTATGGTCAGAAGCAAACATAAACCTCTTGGGCCTTGAAAGCCCATTGCAATACAGCCATTATCCCTATAATGTCAACAGAGCCACAAAATTCTCTAGAAATAAACCTTTTAAGAACAGTTTTCCCCGCTTCATGTTTTCTTTTAAGGTCAGTGGTGCATCACTTTTTTGGAAAATGTTTCCCCTCTCTGGCCAGGTTTAGCAATGTGAAATAGAATGTATATTACTAAATGAATAGGTTTAATTTTAGACGCTGAAAAAATAAATAGAAGAAGAGAGGCAGGGCAGGAATAATACCTTTCAGTTAGAAACAGACATAGTAGAAAGAAAAAGTCAGAACTTTAGTGCCAGGGGCAAAGGGGTGAAAGGCTGGCTAATATGAACCATATCCAACATCTGCCCTATTTTAATTTAGCAGGGATAAAGTTTCTTCTTTTTTATTATTAAGAAAACTTTATGTGGCAGAGAAACCCATGAGCTATGTTATCAAAACTGTTTTATTGTCACACTGAAACTTAGAACTATTAAGAATTGGCAGGGCAAAGAGATAAAAACTCCCCTTCTCTCCTCTTTTATACTCTGTGACAAGCCTGTGCTCGGGTCCTGCTGACTGGGATGTCCTTTTCATGTCTTTATGAAGTACTGCACTTGGGGCTGTAATATAAAGGGGAGGTTAATTGTTCAGGATGGGTCCAAATGATTGATTCTCCAGGTTAAAGAAAAAAAATGAAATTAAAAAATCTGAATATTTAAAACAAAATACTGACACCGTAGTCACCCTCAGAGATGAGCAATGGGTGGTGGTGAACAACAAGTGTAAAGAAGGGCTGGACTGGGAACCTCTATGAGAAACAGCCCAAATTGCCAGGCTGGAACATGATCTCGCTCCATCTAAAAGTTTTCCACCTCGGTAGTGCAAATTACACTATAAAATAACAAAGTATACTGAACCACATGTGAGTAGCTGTAGGAGTAGGAGAGCAAATTGGTTTCTGACAAAAGAAGGATGAATACCTTTGGATAATCTAAAGTTAAAATTTGATTGAAAGCATAACATTCCTCTAAGCATCAATATTCTTAGGATCCAAAATATGGTTATTTTATTACCAGTTAATGCTTAGATCAAAGCAAAACACTGTAGCTGGAAGGGACGTTCTCTCTGGAAATAAAGTTCCATGTAATTATTTCCTATTAAAAACTAAAACTGGTCTTAGATTCTAAGATTTGGGCTTCCTTACATGTGATATAATGCAAGCTTGTCAAGAGAGAGCAGACCTACCATTTTTCACTCTTTGCTGGTATCTCTTTGCTTTAAAGTTTTTGATTTAACTTTAACCCTTTGAATGTGAAAGATTGCCATCTAATTTACCTCAGTCAAAACAGGGGCATTGTTTTGGATTATATTGACTAATTTCTTATCACAAGGAATTAGAATTTGATATAAGCCATCATCATTTTAAATAAATTCTACAAATGTAAGGAGGCGAAATATAAAGAAAATGATATGGCGATGGGTAGGCAGCTGAAACTTAAACATTAAATTGTAAACAAGGGGTTTACTCTTGGGCAAAACAGCTCATCTTAATTCAATTCCGGACATGGAGTTTAAAATATGCACTCAAAATACTTCCAAGAAAGCTGCAACCTTTCAGAGGAGAGAGATAAGAATGTATTTTATTTACGAGGTTATAAATATGCGATAGATTTAATTTTTTTTACCATCTCCTAATGTCCTACGTAACATTGTTCAGATGCAGTTATACATTTATCTATCTGTCTCTATTCCTGTCCGGGGTTTTGCTTTTATTTTATTCTTTCTCCTTTTTTCCTTCCTGATAGCTCAATCTCTATTTATGGCATCGCTGAGGCAGGCCCTGGGAAAAAAAAAAGAATCTATCCTTCTGTATTTATAAACCACCACAGAATAAATAGGGAATGGTTCCTTTTTACAACTGAAGGGCTGGTATTATAAGCAGCAATATGAAATATTTAGACACATTATTTCAAGCTTCCCGGCTGCTTCTGATTCTGCTAATTATTTTTGATCTGTCACTCAGAAATAAAAAAAATAAATAAATAAAACTTTAAAGAGTTCATTAGGACTGTGGAAACGAAGAAGAGTCAGATATAAGGCAGCAATTATAATTTGGTTTTAACATGTTTTTTTCATTTTTTGCTGACTCCTCAGCTATATTGTTTAGTAGAAGGATGGCTACAATATACTTCTCTATTAAAGCTTGTTAAATAGGGAAGAAGCTGAGACATTCAGCTGGGATATTGTTTGCTAGCTCAATTAGTATCCCAAGAATCTGCAAGTGCAATAACTGTATCTGAAGATCATATCTAAACATACTTACCAAAAAGTACCCACCTCTCTCAGCAGTTCACATATTTCTTTCTGCCTTCTAACTGGGAGGGGGGGGGGAAAAAGGCAGTTCGATGTATAGGTTAAGATTGGCGTGTGGCAAGGTTTGTGTGAGATACAAAGAAATCTGTATTTCACTCAACAATTTCATTGCTTAAACATATAGTTTAGAAGCATCTTTTCCTTAAACATGTGGTTCAATAACGTTTTCTTCAAAGGAACAATTCAATGTGTTAAAAGATTTAAGAACAAAGAATGTGCTGCAAAATGCAAATTCCTCCAGTGTTATACTGTGTATGCAATTATGTATGTAGGCAGATAGATATAATTTGAGAGTTATTAACTTTCAACATCAATGATGTACCCTGAATCAATACAATGTAACTACCTATTAAAATATAAACCAGGTGTGTTCCCAGGCAAATACAGTCTGAGAAGCTTTTCTAGATTTTTTTTTTTTCCTCTGAAGATTACAGCTCTACTGTGGACAAGCAGCTCAAGAGATTGGTGCTGGTCCTAAAGATGGAGATTGCTTTGCTTTTTGTTGATGGTTCTAGAATATTTCATTTCCTCCACATTTGGAAAAAAAAAAATTTAAAATAATAAACAATAATGAAATGGTGTAAAGAGGATGAATTGCCTCACAAACATCCGTACATTTATGCACTTCCCGATGCATGGAAAAGAGAAAAGTTCCCTATTTCCATTTTTCCTTTGGCTCAAGGGAGGGAATGAAGGGAGCAGAAATCATTTTAAGCTTTGCCCTCCCGTCGGATCGACCCCTCTTGCAAATCCTTTTCTCCTGGCCGCCCGCCCTCGCTCCCCCGAGCACACAGCCCGGCGCAGTTAACCTTGGAGCGGCGCCGGGGAGGGAAGGGTTAATGAAACCCAGCTCTTTACGACCTCCAGGGTCAGACTCTTCCTATCTGCAATCTAAGGAATTAGGTAAGGAGGTTATAAGATTATAGTGAAAGGAGTTATAGGCCCTCGTAGCCTCACACCTGAACATATTGGGCTAATCCACTGGGATTCTTAAAAATCGCTTCAGCTATGGAAAACTGTTAATTAGGCTGAGTCTGTCCCGAGGTTTCCTGTTGCATTAGTGATCCAGCCGAGCTGCCTGCACTCCATAGGCTCACATGAAATGCTCTTCATATGCCTGTGTTTTTTGTCCCTTCTCCACGACTGAAATCAGCATCAGCTCCTGATTTCGGGGGAAAAAAGCAAAGCTGGGGGAAAATTTAACCCGAGAGATGAACAAAAGTCAACTTCCTCCAGTCCCTGAGCCCTGGGTGCCCGGCAGGCTATTTGCAGCTGTTTCTAACTTCAGTGTTTGTTTACAGTAGCAAAATTAGCACTTGGAGGAGAAGTGAAAAGCTGTTTTCACATCAGTTTTACTCCTCGGTTCCTAGCTTGAGATGCCTTTCCTCCTTCTCAGCAAACAGCATCATTTAAAGTGCGGTTCAAACTTTCTCTCGCTCCTTTGACTTAGTTCTCTGCAGTCGCATCCTATTTTCTGCTAAAGAAAAATACGCGGAGAGAAGGTAGCGTGTGAACACGGGCCAAACATCACGGATTCGAGGCAAAAAAATAATTATTATAATCCCGAGCATCCCTACAGAACGTATTTTAACGTCGCTTGGCAGAGCCCTGCCCTGCTCCCAGCTTTCTGCCCTTTGGCACTCAGATATTTGCTTGTCTCCAGCAAAGTTTTCTTTAATCCGCCGAGACACCCCAGGGCTGTACCTGAGCCACGGCTAAATTGCTCCCTACGACCGACAAAATCCTGCAGCAGCAACTCCCCAACTTCAATATTTAAAGCAGGGGCTGGTTTTAGCCATTTTGTCATTTGCAGAAATGCTGAATATTTTTTATTTTTTTTATGCCACTTGTGGTCACCCTCGAATGGCAGTAATCTGTAGATTACATATTACGAGCCTTGTCATTACGTGGATAAAATGAGGTGGTTAAACGTTAAAATCCATTTTACTCACCACATTTGCTTGTGGGGAGGGAGCAGGGGCGGGAAGGAGAGGGGAGAACAAACTTGTAGGAGAAGGATTTAAACCCCTCGGATGAGAGCTGGATGCGCCCTCGCTTCTGCTGTTAGAGCCCTCTCTGCCTGGTGGGTACACGGGCTGGGGACCCCTCAACTTCATCTCCAAGGCAGGCGCCCGATTACTCCAGCCCTCTCCCTCGCTCCTGAGTCTTTTGTCCCCATTTTCGTGGTGTCTCATCTTTGCTCCACAGAGGCGACTTTTCTCTGCCTCTCCTGGATTTGCTCTGTAGCATTTCTAGGCTCCTACTCTCCAGCTCTCCCCCCATTTGCCTCTTTCATGTGTGTCCCTGATCCCTCTCCAGCTGATGTGATTCTTTAGAAATGTGGGTCTTATCCCGTCCCTACCTTTGCCGGGTCTGATTAGATATTATTTTTTCATTGGCTCTGCTACAATGGGTTCCTCCCTTTAATCTCTCGGTATATTTTCCCCCTCCCGGTATAACCAAATCCATGAAATTCACAGCCTCTCTCTTTGACACGACTGGTTCGTCTAATCACTCCATATCGATTTCCCTAACTCTTTTCATCCAGCTGAAGACACATCTTAAAACACTCCAAGCCAGAGTGTGCTCTTTGCTTTATACACACTAATAAAATGATTTACCCTTCTCTCTCTGCTCTCCTCACAGGAGAAAATCGTTCAAGTCGCGGCTATTTGTGTGTGATCAGTAAATATTTAGTGTGGCGACATCCTCAGCTCCTCTCCTGATCAATACGCAACCCAACAGGAGGTGGACTATTGTCCGGGTAGTGACTTGCTGAGATCTCCTTTAGATGAATTCTTTGCCCCCCATACTGTCTGTTATGATTTATCCTCGAAGGTAACCAATAAAGAAAAATTGAGTCTTTAAAAACGTCTGTTTCTAACCTGCTTACCGTGCCATTAAAGCACCTAGGCAAGGAATGGCTTATTCATCCCCGTCTCCCATATCCCTGGGATGGGTTGACACATGCAGAGCGCTGCTGGAAAATGGGTATCAAGGCGGGCAGCCACCGCACCGCTGCTCTGCATCCCTGAACCCCTCGATCCCGTCTTCCCCGACCCCTCCAGCAAAACCCCGTCCGGTCTCTGCGGTGCAATGTCGCGTTAAAAGGGCGATCCCCTGGCTGCACCCTTCAGCATCTTCGGGCACAGGACTCGCTCCCACAGCTCAGCCTCAGCGGGTGGGAACGATGTGCCCAGGGATGGAGGGTGCCTCGGCAACTTCCAGCCCACCTCCCTCCTCCTCCTCATCACATCCCGCGGCTCTGCCTGCCCCAGGACCAGGCTGAGGCAGGGCTGGGGGCTGAGTGGTTTTTTGTTTGTTTGTCTGGGGTTTTGTTTGGGGTAGGTTTTGGTTTTGTTTTTTTTTTTAACGACATGGAAAATCTGCATTGAAGAAAGAAAAATAATAATAATGGAAATGGAGAAGAGCTTATAGCCCGTTTCCTGTGGTTAACCATAACGAGAGCTTTCCCAGAGTGATAAAATGGGCAGAAGGAGAAGTTCGCGTGTGTGTGTGTATGTTTTATCCTGATCTGCTATTTCACTCCTGGGAAAGCCAATGCCTGCCCTTGTAATTACCCCAGGACCGTGCTGTGCCCGGTGAGGTGTCTGAGACAGCAAAGCCTGGTGTGTGGGTGCCTGCCTGATGCAGGCTGGGTGCCTCTACGCAATGGCTACACAGTTATGTCTGTATCGTCTGTGTGTGCTCACTCCCACCGTGTCCTGCAGCACCCAGAGGTGCACAGATATTTATTTTACTCCCGTGCGTGTGCGTTTGCACCTCTGCTATAGGTCGAAGGCGTTTATCTCTGTAAATGGACATTGCCTGCATAGGCGCTGCATAAATCCTTGGCTGTGTATTACAGATGTGCGCCTGTTATTCAAATGTAAAACCAGCTACATCCACCTGTTAACTTTGTTTAGAAACCACTTTCACTAATGGCTTTTCGCTAACTTATTCAGCCCGTTACTCGAGTATAGGAGGCAATGGAGGGGAAAAATCCATATGAAACCCTGCTCACAGCCTCTCTTCGAGAGGACACTTTCCACACCTTGCCTAGACAGGGCTCCTATAGAGCGCTTATCTCTCGAATATATCTTTATACTAATGCATACTTAATTGGTCTGTCTTGACTGTCCATATAAAACAATTTAATTAGGGTGCTTTCTGCTTTGGAAAGAAAGAAAAAAAAAATCTGCCCAGCATTTATTGTATTTAGCACCAATACAGGCAGAAAATGTTGCACAAGTTTTTGGTTGAAAGAGCACCTATGTGTCCATTGAAGGGCGTTGATCCGAAAAGACAGAGAGGACAAGTAAAATCGATTTGAAGCAACCCTCTCTGTCCCTTTCACACCATTCAGACACTCCATTCCTTCTAAGACAAAGACCCAGCGCCTTGGGAATGCTGGCAAGGGGGGGGAAAAAAAGGAGGAAAAAAAAAAAGAGGAAAAAAAAAAGGAAAAAAGCTTCAATCCCCCCAAGCAAAAGGGAGAACTCTGAAATTCCTTCATATTGCTGTTATTTACCCCCGAAGATATGTTCAACTCCAGGATTTTCTTCAATTCGGCATCTAACACTGCTGCTGCGAGGAATGTCCCTGGAAGGGGAGGAGGTAATTATGGCTATTAGTGCTGCGAGCCCAGCCGCAACCTTGGTCACTCGCAGGCTTTTAGGGTTAAAATAGCCCTCACCTCTGACCCCTGCGGAGCAAAGTTGTAGCTATTGCCACAAGTTGGGCCAAAGTTTTCAAATCCAGGGCTGGGCAACACCGGAGGGGGCAAACTTCTCCCTGGAATTATTTTTGGTTGGGATTTAAATCATCTTTAGTCTATTTAATTGCCTTTCCCTCCTCCTTTGGCCAAACAATCCCTTTCGGAGAGGTGGGGGGGATTTCAAAATACCCTGCTCTCACTACCTTTCCCACTGCTCTTTCCATTTAGGTTTAATTTGGCAGATTGTTTTCAAGCATGAAAATGGTTATCATCAAACTGAATTACTGGGTCAGCCTTTTATCCAGAGATCTCTAGAATAAAGGGAGGGGGTCGAGGGGGGAGGGTCCCCCCCCTTTAGGCTTTCCCCCACCATGACCTGTTCAGCTTTACAAAAAAGGAGGGTATGGAAAAATGAAGAAAGGACGAAAAGCTTGGATTTGTCTCCTGTGCTTTCTGCACACCTTCTCGATCCTCCTCTGCAAGGGGAGATTTTGGAAGGGGGGGGAGTTGCTCAAATTGATGAGGGGAGGGAGCCCACAGATGCAAGTACCCCTCTGGCAATAATAAAAATCCATTCAAGTGGGCTATGTCTCCATCTTCCATGTACTGATTAGACTTAACAAGAGTGGAAACTTGTGTAGACCATATTTATGGTATTAACAAGCAGTTAAAAGATTTATCCTTCTTCTGATCAATATTGTTCATGCCCGGTCCTTCCCCCCCACCCCCCGGGCCCTCCCCGAAGGCTGCAATGACAATCGCCTTCATACTTTTCCATCACCGATCGAGGTGGCAAAACCCTTTTGTAATTTTCATTAGCCCAGTAAACATGCAATTAACATGCAGCACTGTGGTTAACTTAATTCCTGTTTTAAGGCAAGGACAAGCAAGAAATGGAAGAGCGTTTGTTCCATTTGTCAAGTATGACACACTCCCTACCCTAACAGTTTCTTAAAATAAAAGCTCGGCTCCCCACCACCACGACCACCACCCCTCTTTCCAGAAACCCCCCACACTGATACACACACACACACACAAAAAGGAGCAGGAATCCATTAGTTGGAGAGTATTCTCCTGCCAAAGGCGGTATAATGTATTCCAAATTTTCCCAAGCCCTCACTGTACCGGGGTCCCGTTCCCCCCACTGCCCCCCTCCCATCCCGGGGAAGGGGGCTGACTCGCTGATATTTCTCGTGGGTGAAAGATTCAGCCTTTTCCTAACCGTATTTTTTTTTTTAATAAAATAAAACTAAACGTGCTTCCCATGTCTAAAAGTTGCCATGTTTGTGAAGGGGGTGGGGAAAAATGTCTCCAAGGGTTTCAATTAGCAACAAATGATTATTGCAACGGATTTTTGGTAATGAAAAAATGTGGAGTACCTCTTTCGAGCTGGGATCTCAGGGGCAGTGAGAGAGAGAGAGAGAGAGGGGGAGAGGGAGAGAAGGAGAGAGAGAGAGAAAGAGATTGCTGATTAGCTCGGATTCTTTCCCAACTTGCTTTAGCGTCTGCTTGCGTTCCCTGCCGACCCTACACAGGACACTATATATTTTTTCCCCTTCGGTGCATGTGTTGATAGTTCAGCCTGTAGTTGTTTGCGGTTGGCTTTTTTTTTCCCTTTTCGGTTTTTTTTCCTTTTCCTGCCGGGGAGG
>WBMZ01006979.1:0-59661 GCA_013400975.1 Atrichornis clamosus | reverse complement strand
ATCACCCCAATCCAGGTGCAGAACCCTGCACCTTTTAAGACATCCTCCTCTGCTGAATGGATGCCTTTGTCTCCATTTTGCATCTTTCTGGAGATAAAACATCAAGCTGACAACACCTGCTTTATATGTTCAGCTTCGGGCACTGCTGCCAGCTGCTTGTTTCATTTGGAGACACATGTATTTTTCCATTTAATGGACTTGCATGGCCTTTAACTGAAAATCCCTTTGAGCTGGGATTCCTATCCTCTGCAGTGCTGGTGCTAAGGCCCCTGCCAAGGAACTGAAGAGGCAGCCGCGAGATGGGAAGTGGGAATGTTGTGGTGTAGTGTGGTGCACATCCTGGAGCAGGCTTTGCTCCAGTCCCTGAGCACTTTGCTGGTTGTTGAGTGTTTCCTACCCAGGCAGCACAGGCCACTGACTAAATAATTGGACTATTTTTAGCATATAGGTCAGACCTAATGAAATGGCTGCATGTAACACATAATAAAAGCCACACTGAGTCAGGCTGCTGTTAGTCTTGGCCACTGTTTGATGGAGATGGAGCAAGAGGAGGTAAATTTTGGGAGTGTGGATGAACATCTAGAGCACTTTCTGCAGTCTACCTTGCACATATGCAATCCTGGTTGTATCAGGACTGTTGGAGGGTTTCTTACTTTCTAGTCCCATTAGTTTCTGTGTCTGGAACTAATGTTCATGAATTTGTCTAACCCCTCTTTGATAATAATTCAGTTTCCTTAGACAAGAAGTCACAGATGTTCATGACCTGCTCTGTAAAATTTATATTTTTTAAATCTGTGTAAATATCCTACTAGATTTGCCAGGGAAATTCTAGTTTTCTGGATTAATCTTTAGTTCCCTGTATCTGAAACCTTCAAGATTTCATTTTAAACTTCCGTTGTATCCTCCTCCCGCAACCTTTTCTTTAAAATGGAGTCCCAGGCTTTTCAGTGCCTCCATCACCTTGACCTTTGTACTTGCCCTTCTCTAAGACCCTTTTAGACATGGAAACAAGAGCAGGAGGCAGTGCTCAGGATGTGGTAACACCTAAGATTTTCATAGCAGCAATCTGCCCTCTTCTCAGGACCCTTCCAGCCCAAACATCTCACCTTTTTATTAATTCACGTATCACTAGCATTAAATAATGCTGCAAAGAATGCACCATGGCCTTGTCATTCCTGTGTGTCTCTTTGCCTGTCAACCTGGCACAGCTCTTGAGGAGGAATGGTGATCTTTGATTTGATTTTTTACATCTGAAAGGATATAAAAGACGGTAACTTCCTTCCCTCCTGAGCTATGCCTCAAAATATCTGCTGTGTGTTTCAGTGCCTGATAAACACGGAAAGATGCAGAATTGTATTAAAAAGAGGGATCTCACTGTTTGTTGCTTCTGTGCATGGTAAAGAACATAGCCTGAAATCACAGCAGAAAATATGATTTTTATCTGAAAACCATCCAGTGAGAGACTGAGAAAAGGAAAGTGTATATTTCCAGCATTTAGTCTTCCTCTTTCTTGCTTTCAGCACTTACACGCCTTCTGGGAACACACGGGACAGACAAGACAGAGGTTCCTCTATTTGTTTGTTCTGCGTGCATTTGATTATTGCAGTTGTTTTCTTGCATGTCCTGTGCTCTCAGCTGCTTGCCTGACAAATAAGGGCAAGTCTGCAGCCTCTGCATTGACAAAATACCCTGGTACTCAGTAACCCTGGTGAGTGAAGGTTCCTGGAATTCAGATTTCAAGTTTAGTCTGAATTAGATCAAATTTGATGATAAATAAGAACACCAGGACTTCTCCCTGCAATTTTTCCAGGTTCTGCTTCACTTCGTAGTAGACTTGCCGTGAAATAATCTGAGATATTTGAAAACTCTTGGAAGTTATTGGGTTTTGGTTTCTCACAGACCCATTACTTTCAGTTGTGATAGGAATATAATAATCTAATATTAGAATATAACTGTGCAGAGCAAAAGCCATACGTATTTGAAGTGTCTCAGAGCTCTTTATGATTTTTGTTTTCTGTGATAATTCACCTATGACTTACATATGTGCTACCAGTAACTCTGGAAATGTTTTCCTGTGCTGCTTAAAGCCTTCTTACATTATTTTGAGATCTAAAGATTTCCAACCCACAAATTAAAGAATCAAGTGAGATACTTAGCTACAGTGTGAATATCCTGTGTAAATAAAACCTCAAAGTAATTGGCAGTGTTTTGCCAGGTTCACATTTGGACATCCAGGATAGCTATTTCAACAATATATTTAAATTTTCACTCAGTTTTCCATGGTTACTGCAGCTTAAAGCTAAAATGTTTTCAGCATTGTCTAGGAAAACAAGTAACATTATTCAAAAGTAGCAAGTTTCTTTGGCAAAAGAACAAGACATTTGATTTTCCTTTTTTCTTTTTTAGTCAAACCGAGGCTCAATTTTAGGAGACAATTGTAAGAATTTGTACTTTCTACTGGCAATAATTTGAACTCACTGACCCTTACAGGTATTTAAGGAAGCCAAACATTTTATTTACATAATCTAAATTTCAAAATAGATGACCTTCATTCTCAGCTGTGCAAACCACATTCTTCACTCCCTCTCGTGTTTCTTAGCATAACGTGGGCTCCTGCCTTTTGGATTTTCAGAACTGCAACCCAGCAGCTGCATTGTTTTTGCAAGAAAACCGTGCAGGGGATGCCCTGTGCAGTGCCAGCCAAACTGATGCCAAGTGTGGATCCTGTGGCTCTTGGCTGGAACTTGGAGGTGACCTGTTCAAATGAACTTGTAGCAGCACAGCCTCAAGAATGGAGCAAGCATCCAGGCTGTCTGAGTGCGGGTGAAATGTGAGGAATTGCTTCCTGGATCCCCTCCAGAACCCCAGTCAGTATCACTGTAGTTTGTAAGGGCTGGGAATTCTAGAAGGAGCAACATATCATGTGCAACGTGTGTTCTCTGCCTGTAAAGAAGCTGGGAATGCACGAGCATTTTCTGTGGATGAAGTCAGTGTGATTTAATTTCTAAAGAAATAAATTCCTCTGAACACTTTGCTTTATTTGTCTTCTGTTAAAGCGAATGAGCTTAACGCATGTGAAATAACCTGTTTGATAAATGTGTCAAACTACTGTGGCAGTAAACAAAACAAAACATTAAAATTGAAAACTGCAGCCTCTGGGATCTGTGTTTGCTCTGCTTGCGGGGTGATCAAGGGCATTTGTTGCCGTGTAAATCAGGTATGGGCCCACACGCCTGCACGTGGGAGTTTGGGTCCTGTGCTGCCACAGGCACCCTCCATGGGTGGTTTCCGAGAATCCCAGTGGAGCACCAGGCTCTTTACAGGAAGGTTTGCCTTGAAAGGCTTGACAAGTGTGTGCAGACAAGTAGTGAAACACACACAGCAAAAGGAGTTCTGCTTTCTTTGCCTCTAGACTCGAAGTGTGTGTATTTGGAGAGTGACAGCCGCAAGGAGTCAGCAGGGAGGTGTAAGGAATAAGCTGGCAATACTACAGGAAGTTGCTTGGGGCTGTGGTTGTACCTGATGAGGGGTATTTTTCTCTAAAATTTCCTCAGGAATGGGACTTTCTGCTGCAAGGTCTTGGGTTGCTGGCGAAGAACAGCAGAGAGGTTGGCTTCAAACAGCCATGAGACAAGGTAGGCTGTTGCTTCTACACTACACCCGTAGGATGTTAATCAGATTTTGTAGTCACAGCAACAGACCATGCTTTTGCATGTTGCTAACAAGGTAAATACGAATATTTTGTGGCAGTGTCTAGAAGGGTGTTTTTTCCACAGAACAGCAGGAGTCCACAGTAGACACATGTCATGTTTACAGAACTTTCCATGATTTATCGTCCAAAAGACACAAAGAATTCATGGAAAGGAAAATTGTAGCTAAGAGTCAACCAATGACTAGAATTGCCACCTCTCTGTATCATTAAGCATAGTAGTAAGTGAAAGGACAAAAATCAGAAGAAACTTATCCAGTCTGTTAAGTATTTAAGCAAATGCCTTCTTTTTGTGCATCTCTTCAATGAAATCTTAGCCTTGTGACAGTGAGGACTCAGAGCAAAGTGAAAGCGACCCCATAGTTACTTGAGAAGGAGGGGCTGTCCTGCCGTTCCATAAAAATTCACTGACCATGCACGTGATCTCATCTCTTTCATGGGAGCTCTGTACGGTGGCAGTGTGTTACAGTATTGATTGGAATGGAATGGAGGTAAAGGAATGCTTCCTAACGTCCAGCCTGACCCTCTGCTGGCACTGTTCCCATGTGCCCTGTCACTGGATCCCAGGGAGAAGAGCTCAGAACCTCCCGCTTCAACTTTCCCACCTCAGGAACTTGGGGGGACGTGCCTTTCTAATGGACACAGAGCCTGCTCTGGTGTGGTTGCCTGACTCTGCAATTTTTTGTGTGCTGTTTAAACTTGTTTAAAACTTCCTACCAATGGAAACGGGTGTGCTGGGCGTCCTGCTGCTGCCGACATTGTCTTTACTTCCAGTTGCACCTCATGCCAGAGCAAATTACCGGCCAAATGTCCTCATTTCCAGCAAAGAACCAGTAGATTTTGTCATCCTCTTCCATCTGCACACCTCAGGTACAACATGACCTTCCCCCAGAATTATTTCCTGCTGGCACTTTTCTCTCTTTCTCTGTTCTCCATCTTTCCTCCAAGCTGGCTATGCTTGAGAATATTTGTTGCAGTCCCAAGGTAGAGACAGCAATTTTTCTGAGTGCTAACAAATCAGCCTTCACATTTCTCTTGCTAACAGAGAGTTTATATTATCCAATTGTCCTAGGGGTGTTTCATTTCAATATCAGACAATGTTTACCTGATGCATGTAATTACTATTCCTGCATGCAAAAGCAAGAACTAATTTTAAACACAGGCTGTGTATCCATTCTCCATAAGCTTTTTTTAATCAGCAGTTAATGAAACAACCTGTCATCAGCAAGCTGTGCTGCTGAAATGACATGAAAAGCAAATCCACAAGTAAGTTTGTTTGTAGACTTTCACCTAAGTTTGGAGCTAGTGATGATTTGTTGTTTTTTCTGCAGTTTAACCTTGTTTGGTCTAGCTGGGAATGTGGCAGTAGTGATGTCAGTATTTGCCAAGAGCTATACTTTTACAGGAAACTGTAATAGACATAATTCAAGGTTTTGACAAGATTTCACACAGCATAGCAGGGCAATCCAGCACAAATTCATCATAATAAAAGCCTCCCATGCCCCTTTTGGGTGATGTGCTCATGAAGTTACACATGTGGCCCATATGTAGCTGAATGAAACTATTCAGTTGCTGCTTTGCCTGAAATGCTGGAATGCTGTGACAAATGTCTATTAAAATGCTTTGCAGCTAATGTGGATTTAGAGACATTAAAATATCAACACTGTGCAGTACAGCATAGCTTGAGGTCACAAGCAATCAGAAAGCACAGATTCAAGTATCATCATTTGCACAGTATTTTTTTGTTCTCTGCACTGTTGTGTGTCCCCCAAGCCCTCTCATTGTCTTTATTTTCTTCCTTTCAGAGACTTCCTTGGCAAAGTGCTAGCAGGTGTGTACCTGTCCAAAAGAAAACATTTTTCTTATAATTCCCTCCCCACTTTGTCTTTACATTGGTTTACATGTGTGAGGGTGGGGGTTTTTTTTGGGCTTTTTTCTTGTTGTTTTTGTGGGTTTGTGTTTGGAGTGTTTGTTTTTGTTTTTTTTTGTTTTTGTGGCAGCAGAACCTGAATTGTTGAGATCCGTGGTCTTCCCTTTTCAGATTGCTAGGTAATATCCTGTAGCGTCTGGTCAGCAGGAGCTGTCATTAGAGAGTCACAGGCCTAAAATCTATCACAGAATGGCCTGTGTTGGAAGATCATTTAATTCCAACCTCTGTGCCATGGCAGGGACACCTTCCACTATCCCAGGTGGCTCCAAGCCCCATCCAACCTGGCCTTGGACCCTTCCAGGGATGGGGCAGCCACAGCTTCTCTGGGTGATGTGCACTGTTGCCTCCCCACCCTCACAGGGAGGAAGTTCTTCCTGTTATCCGATCTAAACCTGCTCTCAGTTTGAAGCCATTCCCTCTTGCCCTGTCACTCCAGGCCCGTGTCAATAGTCTCTCTCCATCTTTAGGTACTGGAAGACTTCTCTCTCCATGCTGAACAATCCCAGCTCCCCCAGCCTTTCCTCCCAGCAGAGCTGCTCCGTCCCTCTGATCACCGCGGTGCCTCCCCTGGCCTGGCTCCAGCAGCTCCATGTCCTCCCTGTGCTGGGCCCCAGGGCTGGATGCAGCTCTGCAGGTGGGGTCTCACCTGAGGGGACAGTGGGGCAGAATCCACTCCCTCCTGTTCCTGCTGCCCCCGGGGTTTGGGTGCAGCCCCGCACACGGGGGGCTCTGGGCTCCCAGTGCTCACAGCCAGGGCAAGGCCACACCACAAAAAGCACCCTCGAGCCCTTCATGGTGTCACGAGTTCATGCTTGAAGCTTTTTTGACTGTAAGCTCGAGAGAAGTGACTGTAAGACTAAGAGAAGTGAGAATCTGTAACACATGTTGGCATAAGACAGCATTTACATTGACTCCTACCAATTCCAAGGGCATCTCTACTTCATATATTTTCACATGTTGGTTTTTTACTAACTTTATGACTGTGCTATAGGAAAGGGATACCAAAATTGTTGTTGCAAATCAAACTAATTTTTTTTTTTAAATTTTCTATGGTAATGCACAGAAATCCACTACACTTGCATTATAGCTGAGTAGCTGCAACTTTGTAAGGATGACCTTGCAACCAGAATATTTTGCTGACAGTGATTTTTTTTAGAGGCAACCAAATTTGCTAAATGTACAAAATGCAGGCCAATCACTCCTCAAAAGTTCTGACCTACTTTCCCCTTGAACCCATTCCAAAATAATAATAATAAAAAATAACTATGGAGAGAGCAGATTACACAGCTCTATAATTTCACTGATGGGAATGTGAATGCCATTAAAGTAAAAGTGCTTCCTGCTGGCAGACCAAGTATGTATTTGTGTGGTTGAAACTCCTCAATACTCATTCAGATTTTGGGAGGGAGACAAGGCCAGGGAAGGACACTTATGCTGACTTAAACATGGTCCTTTCAATTCAGTGAGCACTTTTATTGAATTTCTCTAATTTGTCTGTGTAAAAATGCACAGTATGGAATCTAGAGGTTTTTTTTTTGTTGTTTTGAAGAGAATCCAGTTTTCATTTTCACATGGTTTTAACTAAAATGGAAAAGTTTTTTTCTTATAAGAGTTTGCAATTTTAATTGGTTAGTGAGTCATTGCCCATCAACTTGTATATTTTCTTACAGACAGTTTTCCTGGATATTCTGATTTTTGATGCTTTTTTTTTAAAAAAAGTAGTGACATAACTCTTCTGTACTTCTCCTTTTGTTCTCCCTTTTCCATTTTAAAATATTTCCTTATCTTTACTGGAGGGTGGGAGTGGGAAGGGGGGAGAGGGAATGTGTACTTGTGCTCGAAGGTGTGTTTAAAAAGCAGATCCATAACCTTCTGTTTTTCAAGCCCTACATAAACACATGTGAGATGGAGACAGACTCATTGTGTCAGCCTGCTTTACTGGCAAAGGTATTAATGAGCTTTAAAAAGGGGCGAGGGAGTTGACAGGAAGAATTAATCCCTCCCAATCCAAAACAAAACTCCAGAACTGCTGCATTTCCTTCCTTCCAGCATCATACAAATTGTACGGTTTCAGTGTTCCACCCTTGGCTTAACCTCCCCCAGCTCCTCAGGAGAGCTGTTCTGTCATTTCCAGTAGGAAGATGATTTGCATAAACCAGTTCCTTTTCATGATTAAATTCAGGAAATCAGAATCATAATCTGATGCTGCTTTTCTTTTGTCCTGGAAGTTGTTAAAATGAGTCATCTGTCAATGTCTAATCCCATTTCTAACCATATACGGACATCTGTGGGACTGAAAACGTATTTTTGTGTTTGTGCACTTGACCAATTCAGCTGTCAGATTCTTTCTAGGATTTTTATTTTGCAAAGCACTTAGATACTGAAAAGTAATTGCACCCTGTTAAACTCTTTGTCTCAGTAGGCTCTAAGTGAGCTAGGAATTGTCCTATAAGCATGATATATGAACAGGAGTTCCAAGGGGTTTAAAAAATAAATTATGAAAGGAAGATATGTAGTGTGGTAGTTCTCCCCCTGAACCAATTTTCCATGGGTTGTATTTCCCTCCAGTCAACAAGAAGCTCTGCTGACCTTAGCCCAAAAGAATTCTCTATTCAGCACAAATAGTCAGTTTTGCCTTTTGGTATCATAAATCCCGATTTTTAATTAGAGAAATACCTCCTACCAACTTCAGAGGGCAGCCTGTCCAAAGCAAGCCCACACACTGCTGGACCTTTTTTGTCTCTTTCCCTTGTCTTGAATCATAGAATCACAGAATGGTTTGGGTTGGAAGGCACCTTAAAGCTCATCCAGTTCCAGCTCCCTGCCATGGGCAGGGACACCTTCCACCACACCAGGTTGCTCAGGGCTGCATCCAGCCTGGCCTTGGACACTTCCAGAGATAGGGCAGCCACGGCTTCTCTGGGTAATGTGCTCTGTTGCTTCACCACCTCACGGTGAGGAATTTCTTGCTACCATCCAATCTAAACCTACTCTCTTTCGTTTTTTAAGTCATTTCCCCCTGTCCTGTCACTCCAGGCCCCTGTAAAAAATCCCTCTCTGTCTTTCTTGTAGGCTTATGATATTTGAAAAGTTCTGGCAGTCAGGTGAAGTCCCAGGTGACTGGAAAAAGGGAAACATTCACACCAATCTTTATAAAGGGTAGAAAGGAAGGGACCCCAGGAGCTACCAAGCTGTCAGCCTCAGCTTTGTGCCTGGGAAGATCATGGAGCAGATCCTCCTTGTAATAAAAGGAGGATTTCAGTTCAAGCACATTAGTGATAAGTATCTGCCACAGAAAAACTATATTTTTTGGCCAAATAATGTAGATTGGGAGAGCTCTATCGAGGCCACATAAACCAAAGCTCCTCCCTCTTCAGGAGTTTGGCTTTGTCTTTAAGGAATGAATGGTAATGAAAAGTTTGAGTGACACTGAGGCTGTGAGAAGTGAGGGGTCCCCCTGGGGCTCCCTCATGCCTTCCCCCAGATGGTCCCTCAGTGCAGCCAGCCCCTGCCCCAGCCCCACTGCAGGCAAAGCCAGAGAGGCAGCAGGGCTGGCGCCTGCTCCCGGGGTGCAGGGGAAGCCAAGGGTGGTTAAACTGTCTGCCTCTCTAGCCAAAAATCGGGAAATAATGAAATTCCAAGCGAGAACAGAGTCACTGTGCCATCCTTGTTCCTTGTACAGCTTTACATAGCTCCGTGGTGTTACTGGTGTGCAGGGAAACCGCCCTTCTCAATCTGCAAGTGCTTTATTCCTACGGCAATGAGTCCCGACAAGTTGGGAAAACACGGTATTGAAGCAAAACTAAACTGAGCCTTGGCACCAAAAAAATCACTGGAGTAGGAGTGGATGGACTGTTATTTTTCATTGTTCCAAGATGTTTAACTGAAGTTTGTAGTAGAAAACTTGTTATGGTAAGCAACTGATGCACCACAGTGTTAAATGTCAGATAAATCTCCCAGTTGCTGTGAACCAAAGCCAAACTATGGATGTCTGGATGACCCTTTAGATCTACGGGTCCACAACTTTCTCTGTTGAGCTGGTTTTCAAATATATGGAAATTCTCTGGGGAAGGGACTGCCTGGTGCTCTGTAGGCATCAGATATCTGCTGTCTTGATCTCTTAAATCCTTGTTTAACATGCAGGAGTCAGGTGAGCTATTGATCCCCGTGCTCAGCACTGAAGTTCTGAGCTTTTGGTATTCTGTTCACCTCCAAACACCACAGAGCAGGATGTGGACAATGAATGCACAGAAGGGGATGCTCTGGGTTTTGAGCAGCTTTTGATTGGCTTCTCTACAGTGCTTTGGTTTCAGTATTTAAAGCCATGACAAAACTGACACCATCACGTTTGTCTCCATCCTCTGCAACTAGTTTGGTGTTTTTAAAACTTCACTGTGGCAAACCTGGCCAGAGAAGCACTTAGTGGAACAATGACCCACATTTGGGGAGGAGATGGCAAGCTTTAAAAAACCCCAACTCACTGTGTTTATAAAAACTGGTACGTACTTGAGTGCTTGGAGGTGGACACGTATTTCAAATCACCCTCTCAAGGTCAGCCTTTCCTTTCATTTGTCTCTCGGTAACACCAGAAGTGTTTAGTCCATGTAAATAAAAGGTGATTTGTGGTGAATCTTTCCAGTCTTGGCTGGCATCTTCTCTACAACATTTTTCACCCTGTAATAGGGTTTGCTGTTCAGATGCACTGAAGGGTACAAATTGTATTCAAACAACAGCTGAAAAAACCCCAGAAAACCTCCCTTCCATGAATTACCCATGAGGGGCTAACACTTTGTTTTCAGTGACTCTTCCATTTAGATGTCCTATACCTTTAAGAAACAAACTTAATAATTTTCAGCTAGTGCGACAGAATTCCAGTATTTTCACTTTTATTTAAACGAAAGAATTCTCATGAGAAAAAAAGAACACTACCTGTGAGATACAACTCCCATTTCTTATATTCTGCCTTCTAAATGTCACTTTCTTTATGTAATGGATTTGGTAGGAAACTCTGCCCTTTCCTTTGAGTGAGTCATGATGTAATGTACTCACAGATTAGAAACACAATTTGAGTAATGTGCTCATGGCATGAAGTGAGGTTTTGCTCATTCTGTCACGTTTATCCTAGTGGAGACCTAACACTGCACCACTTGTGCTAATCTTAGTGTGTTTGGATCATTAGTGCAGAAAATCTTGTTCATGTGTGGATGTACTTTTCCTTCACGCTGACGACGTGCTTTTTCATGTCAAAACTTTGAATTCTTTGACCTGTAAATGTCATTGCTTAAAACTGAGCACGAGAAGCACCTTATTACTACCTCATTTGTATCTGTCAAAGATGTCCAAATGACATACAAGTGCACATTTATTTTAAGACAGAAAAGCTCTTACCTGGCTGATATGGAATTCAATATTCATAATATTTGCAGAATTGGGCAAGATTCTTAATAAGTCTGGTGAATAAAGGAGCTCTACCATTGGACAGAAGCATGAATGTCCCATTTGTTTCTACTTTGCAAACTCTGTTTTTTCTTTTCAGCCATAAAGAGACCATTTAAGTGGTATTTTATTTCAGAGGCGTGTTTCATATTTTGGGCTTCTGGTACCCTGCCAATGTCAGAGAGAAAGGATGAAGTCACAAGCCTGATGCCTGCTGGCTGTGAAGTCATCATTTTCACATATTGATTCTGTTTGCTCATGCCGAGGGTATGGGACATGTCCAGAAGAGATGACCAGTGGGGGAAAGTTGGCAACAGCTAACTCTGGCTAAGTTATGTGGCCAATTTCCCTTTATAACTGTGAGAGACTGAAAGAGTTAATGGCTCAAACATTGTTAAAATCACCAAAGGACTTTGCACATTGTAGAAAACTGTGCAAAGAAGCAACACAAACCATCAGAGACCCCCAAAGCAGCCCCCAGAGTCATTCCTGAGCCCTTCCGACAGAGGACTGATCCAGAGTGTTGCAACAGATCCAGAGTCTATTGCAGAAGACAGGGTAAACCCCACCCCCTGAGAGGCAGCTGGGCATTCCCATGGATACCTGAACATCTATTGAACTCTGTGTTTAGTGGGACCCCCACCAGTGAGAAGACCAGAAGAGGACCAGCATGATGTCCCTGGATCCACAGGGGTAGTGATTATCTTTCTGCTTAATATGCAACCCTCTCACTCTCCTTCTTTCTCCCTCCTCTTTTCTGTTTCTTTCTCTCTCTCTGTTTACCTCACATTTACTGTTAAATAAAATCCACACTATTGACTTTGAAATATGGTGGGTATCATTTGCACCTTAATTCGAGCAGGGACACCTCTCTCTAATAATCAGACATAGCAATAACAGCAGTAGAAGATGGTCTCTCCCAGACAAGAATTCAGAGAAAGAGGAGTCCCACTGCATTGCTTGAATTGTCCTGTAGTTCTAAATTGAGCCTCAGAAGAGCTTTTGGTCAAGTTAAATGTCTCAAACTTGCTCTTGAGACTCTGCCCATATAAGTTTCTCTGTTCTCTCATGTAGGCTGTTCTCTCATACGGCCACTGCTTTTGGAATTGACTCCCTTCAAGAGAGCCTGTTATTTTCAGAAAGGGGAAAGGTAATCAAAGCAAAAAAGGATAACAGAAAACTACAGCATCCCTTAGCTAGATCAGGAATGGGTGAGTATTTTTGGTTTATGGAAGGGTTCCCTGTCCTTTGGAAGATGGAAAAGCCTGCTCTGTTCTTTTCCCTTCTCCACATGGGATTTGTCTTCCAGCCCTTCAGCCGAGCATTCCAGTCCCCCCACCAACCCTCGTGCCCTCACACCCTGTGCCAAACCAGAGCAGTCACCACAAACCCTGCTGTTAAAACCTGTAATTGGTCTTGTGTCTCAAAGGAGCTCTTGAAAGGAGCAAAGGGGAGGCCTGCCACTACCCTAAGTGAGGGCAACATTACCCTTTAAGCTCAAAAGTGCATCTGTGGCAATACCAACACCAAAGACTTCAAAGGAGCAGACTTCAAATGAAATTTTGAACTGTTTCAATTGACAGTCTCACAGGGTTTGTTGTTTTTTTTTCCTATTGTAGCAATACCCAAAGAAGGAACTTTATCTTTCCTGTAATCTTTAGCAAAGTGAAATTTCAGAGTTCCTTGGCACAATCCAGTTCCCAAATGTCTGATGCCAGTTGAGATGCTCTGGGGACCCACCTGGCTCCAGCTGCCAGTTGAAAAGGGCATGGGTCTCCTGGAGGCCTTGTCTCATATCTGCCACCCCCTTGCAAACAGCTCAGCTCCTCTGGACATCTCAGATGTCACCCGATTCCTCTGTCAGGGAAGCTGAACTCAGCTAGCTGTATATGTTAGTAGATGCAAATCTCAGTTAGCATCTTCCCTAACAACACATGGACTAACTGTGTTTGGATTTGAGCTTTTGCAATAGAGCCATCTTCAAAAGCCATACTGTTTTTTTCCTTAATGCCTTTAGTAGTTGATTTTTCATAATGTGTAATTCCAAATCTCTTCATTGACACCTATTTAGCTTTTCGGGTTTGCCACAAACCATGTGTTATATATATGAGTTGTTTGCAGTTTTGAAATGCATAAATAACCCCAGTTTGATTGGCTCACTCTATTACATTTTTTAATGTCCTTGTCAAAAATTAACCTGGAATATCTTCACAGGGGCACAGCCAATAGCTTTAGTGCACAAAAATTTATGGTATGTGAAATTAAGTTGAAGGCGTGTGATACATCATTAATGTAGTTAAGTTAAAATATGTCTGCAATTAAATTTTAATTTCTGGAAAAATAGAATAAAAGCCAAGAGTCATAGGCTAATAATCTTCTGTTTAATTAAGTGTAATACACTGTAAATATAGGTGTTTAAAACTTGCTACTGAGGAATGATGAAAAGATAATCTTATGGCTAAAATTACTGGCCTCCATGATACGATTTACTTCATTTAAATTGCAAATGTACTGCATTGGAATGGAGATGAAATGAGAAATCAGCCACCACAGGTATGAGGGGGCAGTTCTTTCAGCCTGTTCCTGCAGATCTTTGTAAAAGGCCACTGACGATGTTATTATTGGGAAGGGTTTTTGATGAACACAGACCACAGAGTCATGGAATATCTCAGGTTGGATGGAACCCAGGGGGAAATGCTAAGAGAACACAGAAACCACCATGCTATTATCGGTGAATTTCCTTCCTTTCAAATAAGAAGTGACCTAGGAGACTTCTTAAAAAAATCTGCATCCAGCCAGGCTGCTGTAACCTGCTCTAAGCCCTAAGGAGGCTGTCTATACCTTCTTGTAAACAGCTCTTATTTTCAAAGCAGAGAGAGTATTTTTTCTGTATAAAATACTTTTTTTTCTTAATTTTAAAAGCAATTATTTCTGCTGGTCTTAATATGTGTTTTCCTCTGCTCATTAATGATCTGCAGCAACCGAAAGGAGAATGTAGAAATTTTTGCACAGTTGCTCTCATTTCTTAAGATGTTATCCAGGATGGAACACCACATGGATGGCGGTGGCACTTGGGGACATGGCTTAGTGGTCAACTTGACAGCACCGGGTTGATGGTTGGACTCTATGATCCTGGAGGTCTTTTCCAACCTAAATAATTCTAAGAAATACTGTTCTATTAAAAATATAAATTTTGTCACCAAGCCTTTTTCAGTTAATACATTTGCAATATATTCCCCCAAGCAATTTCCCTATTTTAATGTATTTTGGTGAATTTTTGCTTTTTACAAAAACGCTGTTTTGTCGTGCATTTGCAGGCCAATAAAAAATATTACATGACTCTTTTTTGAGACTGTCCATTGCAGCAGGACAACCAATAAGCCTGACTTACTGTCTTTGCCACTGTCACTTCCAGACCCATTCACCTTAGTCCACTGCACTAGAAGAGCTTGCTCAGAGGCAAGAAACTGCCAGTAATCTTTTGCTTAATTAATTAATGATGTTGATGCCAAATAGCTATGGAATACATCATTATAGATAAATTTCTCTGGATACTTGTCCTGATGATAGCATTCTCAAACTTCTTTTTGTGAAACTGAACACAGCAATTAAAGAAGATTGAACCTCTCCTGTGAAAATCAGGCCCTGTGGTGGACCTGGCCCCATCCAACAGGTTTAGCCTGGATACAGGAGGACCCAGCTGACCCAGGAAAAGGGGGTAGCTCAGGAATTATGTTGGTCTGGAGCGTTTTAAGATAACATGTAACTCTTTAGCCTGAATTCTGTGCAGAGTTTATTAACTATGGAAGTAATTTTCATTAATGAAAAGAAATGTAAAGTAGTTAAAAGGGAGTCATTCGTCAAGTTTAAAATGAAGGTTCAAAGTGACAGAAGCCAAAATGATAACACCAAAATGCTTTTACTTTTAGATTTATCCAGTGCAAGCACTGATAGTAGAAAGATAGTTATGAGGCCTAATTTTACTACTTTTCCTGGATTAATCTTTGAAGTAAATTTTAAAAAATTTATTTAAAAAAAAGAAAGAAAGACATGTGTTTGTTATAGTTCTCCATTTGTTTTAGCAAAAAAAAAAATTAAATATTAATTAATTTCTATTGGCCAACGTGACATACCTTTTTGTTAAATATACCTAGAATTATTTTTTGAATGCTTCTTGACAATGTTATGATCATTGGTGTTGTAGTTTGGTCTTACTGGGCTTTTTAAAAGGGCTAGCAAATTCACCATCCTGTGCATTATTCCCCAAAAAAGCACAGATGGGTTTGAATAATATAATTAACAATTATATGTATTATTTAATTATATGTATTAATAGAATAATGTATTATTATACATGATATAATACAATGCAGGATTTATATGGAATCTGTTTGGTATCCCTACCTATTTAAACCACTTTCCTGTAATGAATTTCTATTGAGCAGCTGTTTCTGTGCTCTTCAGGCAAGGTTGAAGCAATGCGAGGGGGGTCTGCACTGCTGCAGCAGCACCATCTCTTTGAAACCTGCTTTTAGGACGTATCCTCTATCACAACACCAGCAAAAATTGCTACCACTGTTCCCTGAAGAAAAGCAGCCATTTTTTGGGGGTTTTTTTCAGACTATAATTGCCCGCAGAGTGTGGGTGAAATACTGATAATGCTGAGATGCTGCTGTGTTAATAACCCAGGATCAAGGGGAATCCTGGCAGGCTGAGAGAAAATCGTTGACAGCACACAGGAACTCCTCTGTGTTCCTCGTTAGGTATGGAGAAGCAAAAGACAGGAAATTATATTCCAAGCAAATTAGTGCAGTCCAGTGAAGAAAGCAGAGGCACCTGTGACTTTAAACACGTTAATTGTTGTACTGTGGAGAGGACAGCTTTGAAATTCTTCCTTAAAGCACAAAAGAATTACTATTAAGAAGTGTTGAAAAGATACGATGTAGATGTAACTTTTTCTTGAGGATTATTTGGTAAATTGAACAGCCAAATTCTCAATGGCTGTGCAACTGAAGGAAGAATTTGGATACATATTTATGCTCAATTTCTTAATATGAAAACATTAATGTGAATAACATCACAAGATACCTTACAGTTTAAAATCAGCTGGGGAGACATTCTGTGAGTTTGAAACCACAAACATGTTGAGGCATTAATACAGACTAAAATCAAGTCATACTTTCACTTAGTTCCAAATTCCTGTTTTCAAAGTTAGAGAAGCTGAATCAGTGTAATGAGAAAAATTAATAATCCTTTTGAGAACACATTTTTCCTACCACAGCAAAGCACATTTTGCCTGAAGCAAAGCATATTTTGCCTGAAGCAAAAAAAATTGCCCGAAATCGTGCTCTTCTGACCTGCTGACTTCCTTTATTTGGGAAATAAATAATGAATGTATTTTTGGTGAAGTCAAAATGTTTAAATTTTTATTTGCTTAAACTTGAGATGAAGCAAGAAGGAAATATTTTCTACAAAAGACAAGATTTGATCTGAAAATATTTTCCCTCAATTTCTAGCCTCAGGGCACTTCACATTTTTCACTGAAATAAATTTTCTTTCATACTAATACTAACATTTTTTTGGGGGATATTAAAACTCTGGAAACAAGTACAGACCGCTCCTTAACCGTTTGTCTCAAGTGCATACCTTGTTACTTTGGAACAAAAAAGAAGATTCTAAAGCCTTATCTTGTGGCTTTTCTTTTTAAAAGTCTTATATTTCTTACAAGTCATTTCTCTTAAAGTGTCAAGCCTTTTGTTCACTGCTTGTTTCTTTGCATGGCTCCATTTTTGGTTTGAATTTGTTGTTTGTATCTTGTAATTCATATTTAAATAGCACGCCAGAAAAATAAACATATCTATGGCCTTACCTTGACCAGCCTGGTGGGAGAAATAAACTTGTCTTAGGTACATTATGCTTTTTCTATACACAGATAAATGCATGTAGAATTCAAGGTCTGGGGGTAAGATTCCCTGGTTACTTTAACACACAGACTGGAATTTGAATCATGCAGTTACATGCTTGCTACAAAATCTGTGGAGATAAATAAGCTTTGTGAACTTCAAAGCTTGATGAAAAAATTCAGAAAAAGTGATTTGAATACCTTTCCCACCTTGTCCGCTGGTTAGATGCAGGGTACGTGTTAGGAAATACAAAAATGTGGTATTTGAGCTACAAAGGACTGGGCTCTTTGTCCTTTGGGGAGCGGACACAGGCCTGCTGCGTTTCACTTCTGGGAATGCCCTTGTCAGAAATCTCCCTCTCTGGGTTTTACTGATGTCTAAGAAAGCAACACAGGAGTAAGAGTCAGGGAATGCACTGTGCTGCCTGTCTCCAGCCTCCCCTGGATTCTGCATGCAGGCTGGTGGTGCTGCTAACTACTGACAGGAATTTTCTCCCTCTACTCAGAGAGGTAATAGTCATAGTAAAATTCTTCACTCCTTTGATTCTGTGGAGAAACCCATCTTGTTTGTGAGCTGGGTGTTTTCCCTGGCATGCAGAGCGTGAGGGGCTGGCAAAGGGAAAGGGATGTGCAGCTCCCAATGTTACACACACACACACACACACACACACACACACACACGTGATCCTTTACACAAAAAGAAAGGCAGACACATTTTCAACAAAACCCCCCCCACTTCTGTTTCAATTTACATCTTCCCCAGACATGTGGCTCGTCAGCATTGTGGAGGCATTGTGATGGTGCGTTACTTCTGTTGGATTGACACAGAGATTGCAAAGTATGAGAATATCTTATTTGTGGCTGCTGAGGTGTCGTGATTGAGGGTTTTTGGTTGCTTAAAGTATCATCAGCAAAAATATGGGAAAAAGCAGGTTTAATAGAAAGGTGAAAGTGTGACAAAGTTTGTTGGCAAGGTTCACTTGACCTCTTACAAGGTGGTTAAAGCAAAAAGGGAAAAGCAAATGAAACACTAAAATCAATTTAAATCCAAAATCAGCCCCAAAATTATCTGCTTGGAGGCTGTTGGGGGAAAAGGGTAAGGCTAGGAAAGGGTAAGGATAAAAGGAAAATGGGAGACCCTCCCAAAGAGTCACAAGATCCAGAGTGGATCCCCTTGCCAAACTGAGCCCTGGACTTGAAAAATGCTTTGGGCCTAAAAGTTTACCAGCATTTAAAATTTAACAACACTTAATTGATCGCTTAAGCTAAACAATTTAACAAAAAATTCATATAAAATTTGCTATAAGCACAACAGTCACTTATAGGCCCTACTTACTTACAAATCTAAAGTACTTAAGCATCTAAGAGAACAACATTTACAGTACATTTGTTATAGAATATTCACACTCACACACACACAGACCTAAAGGAATAAGTACAGGGTATAGCTGTGAAGAGTTCCCCTCGAGTTCAGTACCTTTGCATCTTCTCAGTGGGTGAATGGTTGTTATTCAGGCACGGAAAGTAAGTTTTCAAGGCAATTGGTTAAAATACTGGAGCTTGTTGGACAGCAGCAGTTCCTGGGAGCAGACAGGGTCTGTGATAAGCTCAAAGGGAGCTCAGCCTGAGTGCTGCTCATCAAGGCTGAGGCCTAACGAGCATTTCTGAGGTCACGGTGTGTCCCCAGGAGGGGATGGGATGAAACACCAGGTGAGATGAACAGGTAAGTGGTGCCTTTCCTGCTGTCACTCCTTGTGCTGACGTTCTCCAGACGGTGCTGGACACGTCACACCCCTTTGTTACCCTGCTGTGCACTGCAAGGGCTGTGTCTTTGTGCTAGGTGTTCTCCAACACTGGGAGCTGGGACGCCACGTCCTCTGCCAGTGCAAAGCTGCCCCGTTCCATGGATTGTTACCTCAACTTCAAGTGTGGCCTTGTGAATAGCCACCAGTGTTACTAAATGTTAGAAAAACAAAGCAGCACTGCAATCTTGGTGAGGAAAACAGAGGCATCTATTACTGTCTGATTTGGTGGTGTTCAGACTTGCTCGAGACTGTAGTGAGTGCAAAACCACTGGCTTGTGCATGGCGTTCATCCTGAAAATATACCATGTACTTTGAATTGTGAGGCATTGGAATGTGATCCGAAACCTGATCCTAATATTTCCTCCTCCAGCTAACCTGACTTGGAAAAGCTAATCATAAGGAAACGAGTCCCAGAATGGACTCAGCCAGTAGCTGTCCTCTCACTAGGCTGTACTGATGGTGTGAGATGTGATATTGCCAGGACTGGCTTTACTCGGTGCTCTGACTGAAAATAAACTGCTCCCTCCTCCTTTTTTTTTTGCTGGGTAGACAGGAGAAAATGAAGCAATTAGTGTTAAAAGTAACGTGGTCTATCAGATGAACATTACACAGCAACTGAAGCCTTTGCAATTAGTAAAATGGGCAAAAAAGAATAATTTTCTCCAAACAAACTCTTTAAATGTAATGTGCTTTCTCCTTTATATTCCCTTCCTCCTTCGCATGCCATTTTCCAAGTTCTGCCACTCCATGGTACAGATAGGATTGATCTTTTTTTCATTTATGTCTTGACTTCCTTTTTAGTCTTTCATTTATATTTTCACTTCTTTCATTTATAATTCCACTGTTCTTAATCTCCCTGCCATTTCTTTTTACCCATTCATGGAGTGTGTCTCACCCTCAGCTTTTGCCCACGCCCTCATTCAGACCTGGCTTCAAATGTTCCTTTTCCCTCTGGTAAGCGCACAGAAAATCCCTAGGAATAGATTTACCTGTTCTTTTCTCCTGCGAATAGCATCCAACTTTTAGCTGTCCCCAGCCCTTTTCAAGTTGTCAAGGAGTGGTTTGTGTCACGCTCTTTGGCAGAATCACAAAATCACAGAATTGTGTCGGCTGGAAAGAACTTCTGAGACCACCGAGTCCAACCTCGGATGATCCCCACCTCGTCACCTCAGTGCCATGTCCAGTCGTGAACACCTCCAGGAACGGTGACTCCACCACCGCCCTGGGCAGCCCCTTCCAATGCCTGACAACTCTTTCCACGAAGAAAATCCTCCTGGTGTCCAACCTGGTCTTTGTGACCATTTTATGCGGTTTTGAGATCCAGGTGTTCTTTGGCTTGAACAGTTTTCCTGGGACAAAGCAGAGCAGCATCCTGCATCTCGGGAGCTTGGGCCACCTTCCTGTAGGAGCAGCTTTTGGGGGAAAGCTGAGCTGTGCCAGCTCTGATACGTTTTAGTTGCAATAAAAACACTTTCAAGAAATACAGAATTAGAGAATCAAAGAATCCTTAGGGTTGGAAGCGACCTCTGGAGGTCATCTTGTCCAACCCCCCTGCCAAGGCAGGGTCACCTCCAGTATCGGGAGCATTTTGGAGAAGCAAAATTTCACCCAATATTGCTTAAAAATGCCATTTCTCACTGCAAAGCTAATGGGATTTGAATTCCAAAGCATGTCCTTCAGGATCTGGCATCTGACCTTTCCTCAATACTCTGAGGAGCAGCTGTAAAAATGCTGCACAGTAATGTGGGGAAGTTACCCAGTTTGGACCAGAGCTGCTCACAGACTTCAAAAGGGGTCTGGAAGAAGCACTGTCCATTTAACATGAGGCCCACAATGTTTCCTGAGTTAAAAAATGAAAAGTATTTTGGCTATGCACCTGAATGAGGGTGGGAGGAAGATAGTGTTTCAAGAGAAGGGTTTTGTTTTTATTTCTTTATTTCTACGTCTGTGTTATAGCTATTAAACTCTGATAAACTGATCTCATTTGCGCTGAGTTAGGTTCTTAACTTAAACAGTTAAACAGATTTTGTTTTGGCAGCAGTTGTTATAATTCCCAGAAAGAAGGATCTGAAGCAAAGCCCTATGTGTAATAATTTCAACTGCTTAAAGAAAACCCAATCTCCTTTCTAATCTATAAAACAGATTCTTTGTGATTTTTTTTTTTTTTTACAACTGAAGTTTCCTTTCTTTAAAAACAGGGGTAAATTACATTTTTCACCTTGAAACAGAAATCAGCATTAAAAAAGTGGGTCTATTGTGTACTCCCAAAGCCAGATTTCTATGAATGTATTTCATCTCTCTGCTAAAAGTGCAAAGATAAGAGAGTGGAAGCCTCTTTTCAGCTCTAGGTCCATTTCCACCTCTGTCTCACATTTACAGAGTCTTTAAAGGCAAATTCTTCTTCATCTTGTAGGCAAGTCCCAGCTCTGTGCAGGAGGCTCACCTGCCATGCTGCCTAAATGCTGCCTAAGTCCACATTTTGGACAAATAATTTTTCCAATAGACCTTTTGTTTGCCCAGTGAATTTTGCCTTGAGCTGATGTTGTGTGCCTGAGACTGTGTATTCATCAGAGAGCATAAGTACTCTTTGTCTGCTACAGCAAAGCACAAAGCATATATTTATAGTATTTGTAGTATTTTTACTTATTCTTCCTGCAAAGCAATGAGAGCTGGGAAAAAAAAAAAAAAAGGAAAATAATGTAGCTGTTTTGCCTCCAGTCTGTGTAGATTATTAAAAATGCATTTTGAGGACTTGTCTGATAATCTTATGATGGCCTTTTTAAACAGTTAGAAGGTAAGGATAGTCTCTCATATAAAGAAGTTTTTTTATTTAAATTCCCCCTTGTTTCTTGTGTAATTTGAGGTTAATGCTTCTCAAAACCATGAGATCTTTCTGATTGTGACAGATTTTCCTGCAGATTTTAGAAAATTAAAATATTAGTAACATTGCAAGCTTGTTAACTGCTTAATAGAGCTTATATGTGCACTAAGAGAAATTAGTGTGCCAAACTCCACAAAATAAGAGCTAAATCTAAATGCTGACACTCTTGGTGGCTTTCATGTTGCTGTTGTTGCTGCTTTGATTTTAAATTATATTATATTGCTAATTTTTTCTCTCTCATCTCATAGGAATGCAGGAGGGTTTTTTTGGCCCACTTTTGTAAGGAAACTCAGATTTTTAAAATGATTCTTCGCTATGTGTGTGTGTGTGATCAGTGTTTCAGTGTCTCTGTATACGACTCCAGATTCCATTGGTTAGTTTTGGGCTTGTTATGGATTAGATAGAGAGATGTATTTTAAAACCACAAACTGCTTCCAGGAAAACGTGGACTGTTAAGAGAGTGGAGGGACTTGAAATCACAACCCAGAGGGAGGGAAAGCTAATAAATGTACATTTTATACAGCACTGCTCAGGAGTCTGCACAAGATAACATTTGCTGCTCCCACAACAGTTGCCCTTACTGTAACAGTGATAGAAAAAGCTGACAAGAGCTATTTACCAAATTTTCAGAATAAAGGACATCAGAGAGTATAATGGAGCTGAAGCTGGAGAATTGTAGTGTCAGATTTCTTCATACACTGATTGATTCTGCGTGATGCAAGCAGCCTGCTGAAAAAAAAGAAATAGTAAATGTGTATTTGAAAGCCCTTTTTTTTTGTAGCAAAAAAGAGTAATGAAAAACTGGTACAGTTTGTGTGGAAAGAGCAGTGGAAGAGTCCAGCATGTCAGCTGGCTTGAGTGAAAAGCAGGGCTGTTCACACGTGCAATGCTTTGCCTTGAGGGTTCTTGGCCCATGGTATCAGCAGTTTAATATTGGCATTAAAGGTTTAAGCCTGATAAGCCCTGAGGTTGCAGACAAAAAGTCACCTTTGGAATATTGTACTAAGGAAGTGAATGCATGCAGTTTCCCAAATCTTAGGCAGTGATTGCTTCTCTTGCTTAAAGACTGAGAACCCTTGTAGGGATCTCGAAATCCTAGAACTGGAGTGGCACAGTGAAAAACAGTTCCAAATTGTTGCTGGATTTTTATTCTTCTCTTGGCTGACTGGAAATAAGTATAAATTCACGTTCCTAGGAAGGACTTGACATCATCATCATCAATTATTTAAAAGCAAAGAGGCAAAAACATATCTCTGTCCTTTTTTCAAGGAATTTGGAAAAGTCAACATGAACTTTTGTTTTGTTCTATAAAACATTTCCAAGGTTTACCAAGCAAAGGACTGGGTGGCTGGAAGAGTGGGAGCTCCCAGGGGCGCTGAGACCATGAACTCCAAGCAGCTTTCACATCCAAATGCCTGGGGAATCTGAGATCCCAGCTGTTAAGGAGTCAGGATCCTGGGATCTAGATCTCCCAGGAAGAAGAATGCCAGAAGAACTGGCCTGCCAGGGTGCCATGAGAATCTGAAAAATGTTCTGCTTTGCTGAATCCTCATTTCTGATGGAAAAGTGCTCTTTGTGAAATTCCTGAGCAGCTGTAACTCTTCTGCTGATGTTGTCCTTTAAGATAATTTCATTTAGAGGTGTGAAAGCTAAAAGGTGAACTTGTGTTGATTTTAGTCTGAAGGTTTCAAACTAAAACAGAGAAAAACTGGGAAACTTCAGCAAAGAATTCTTTTCTGCCCTCACCTTGTGTATAGTTCTTCCCAGGGAAATTAGTAACTGTTTTTTTTTTTTTTGTCCAATGATATTGGCACTACATTAGAAATTGCACGTAAGTCTCTGCAAGAGTGAGATTGGAGGAAGGAGACCTGGGCTGACTTCATGGGATATTTGAAGGGTTGCCCCTACTCCATGGCTGCAGTTACTTTTTGTGGTAACCTCATGCTTAATTGTAGTTCAGCACTGCACTAATGAGACTGCTCCTGTCAGATTTAATCAAGAGTGCCATATTTTCAGGCTTAAGGCTTAATGGGGCATCCCACTTTCCACATCTATGGGATGGCAATGTCAATTACCAATTATGTACCTTGCAAGAAAGCAGCAAGCCATGCTCATGAACTGTTTTGAGATATTTCTATGGGATATTATCACCTGTTCTACCTCATCCCCTCTGTTACATTGTCCTGCACAGAAAACTTACGTGAACTCATTTGTAATGAAAAGTACATGTACATAAAGTAGAGGCCACTACTTGGCCCTTTTAGGTCTAGCACTCATTTTTTTTTTTGGTTCTGGGCTGTGGAGTCACTATGTTTTATTTATTCTTTTGGCCTCTGGTATTTTTGCTGCTCCAGCCTATTTTTTATTTTTATTATATGTAAGTCTCCAGTGGACTGGAATACAAACTCTGCAAATGCATCAGGTTGTAGTGGATGGCCAAGAATGATTAATGTCATGTGTTATTTTTGGAGTGGTTTTGAATGCAGATATCCTGCAGACTGTGGTGTTTTCTGGAATTTTAGTTTGAAGTGCAGCCTGTCTGTGTTCTCCACACATTGTTTGATGGTTGTGACTGATTAATAACATCTATTGCAGCTGTCACATTTTTCCTTTTATTTCCCGTTTTGTAACGCTATAGAACAAAAATATATGTGAGCAAAATGTTCATTCTGTGCTTTTTGTGCCTCTGAAAGGTCAAATTAATTGGCTGTGTTTGGTATCAGCACATTTTAGGTTGGACAAGTTTATTAACTGAGCTTATTCTGTAGGCTTCACCTATTAAGGGCAACTCTGCAACCCTCATCTTCCAGATCCTTATGGACCTTTATGGAGATACTGGTGCAGCTGTAGGAATCATATTTTCCAGAGATGTCAAATCCTCCAGCTCCTGTTGACACCTGTGGCACTCTGGAGAGCTTATAAAAATTAATAGTAGTGTACTTTGACGTGTTGGGTATAGGAACCCAATTTTAAATGCATTTTTAGAACTCAGAATCCATGATATTGTTACTTTGGAATAATATTATTGTAGGATAAAGATTAAGGACTTTGTCCTTAATCAAGACAAGACAAAAGTTTTACATCCAGTAAAAGGTTTTATGACTGCTGTAATTTTTTTCATCTATCCAGTTTTCACCTTTTATAAATTAATTAAAAAGACCTAATCTGGAGTAAGATTAAGCACAGACCTGCAGCATAGCCTTTGCAGCACCAAATTTTCTCTAATGTGCGTATTGAAGTCACAAAGCTTATTACTAATTTGTAGAAGAATACAAAATGAGAAATTTTGTGCTTTGAGATATTTATGTGGTATCTTCTGGGAGATATTTTTGTCCAAGGGGGAGGACAATTAGATGTATAATTAGTTGTTTGCCCAAGCTTTTTTGTCTCTGTATTGATCTGAAGGCAATCTGTTCATGCACAGACACCTTCTTGGATCCCAAGATTCTTGTTGTCCGATGAACATGGCATAAACAGAACCTGCATAGTGAGCAGATTTTGTTTCCCCCTCTCCTCAGTTCTTCTCTGCATTACTAATCTTGAATAATATATTAAGATCTTTATGACATAGCCTGTTGCTCCCATAATCCCATTCTATTTTTGGGTCTCAGCATTGCTGAAGTTTGAGCACAGTCATCACAAGTAACATCAGCAGTATGGGGCATGTATTGTTCTAAATTCAAATAAAATCACATTTTTAAAATATTTCTCTTAAGTATTCTAGGTATTTCTATTTTACAAACAAAAAGTGATGGATTATATTAGAATTGGACATGAAATATCCTCCTCATGGAGTTTGGCTTTATGCTCTCTTAATTTAAATCAATCATTTTGAAAAGAATGATGAATGGTAAAGGCCATATTTACTGATCTACCAGAGATATTTTAACAACTTTGGCATCAGTTGAGATTTGTGAAATTAAACTTTAATGGTTTTTTAGGTTCAAAGGGATATTGGAAAAGAAGAGATTATTTGTACTGGAAGAACTTTACCCCTGGTTTCTGGGAAACACCCCCTCACCAATCTTCTCCAGCCCTGGATAAACCAGTTTTTTTCCTTTCTTATTTTATGAACGACCTCCCACACTTCTATGTTTGCCTGGGCTTTTCTGCAACCTGTGTGTCATAAAAACCCTTTGTCTGAGTTAAAGGCTGCCTTAAGGATCAACATTTTTAAGGGAAGTATTTCTTAGATGCCAACATCCAAATGTGGGCACGGATGTCAAGAATTTATCACTTTGTGTAGGATGCTCAGCCTTTTAGTTGGTTATTGCTCAGCATGCAGACTTGAACATCTGGACCAGAAAAACACTTGATTTAATGGAAATATCAGCTCCTGTTTGACAAACACTGGAGGTCCTTGGTTTTCAGAAACAAGGCTTTTCTAAAAGTGTTTCAGAAGGACATTCAAGGTCCCTTCTCAGCATAGAAATTATTGAGAATTATTTCAAATGATCGATTATAAGTGCCAATGGGCACTATGATGTCTGTGAAAATAGTATTTATTGCCACAAAGAAAAATGGTGTATTTTGCATCTGCTCTTACAAATGGATCCAACCCTCCTTTTACCTTCACCTTGAAATCCATAATTTCTCTCTGTATAAGAAGTGTTTGTAATCAAGGTAAGAGACAAAGATCATCGTTAGTCATAGCCTACAGTACAAAATCAGCAAATTATCTCCAAAGAAAGAACCTAAATTATTTGATATCTTTGATCTGTTTTTTCTCATTTGCTCTGTTGAAAATCATTCAGAGTCAGAGAATTTAGCTGCATTGACCAAGGCTGGGAGAACATTTTTGTTTGTGTCTATGTATATGAACTTGGGAATGAAAAAGAAAGGCCACTGTTTTATGGCCATATTGTCACTGAATGTTGGATTTTTAGGAGGTTGGAAGACGAGGAGGTTAGTGCTTAGTTAAGATCCCAAAGATTAGCAGGGAGAAGTGGGGGTTATATTTTTCATGTTTCTGCACAGTATAGTTGGAGTCAATTGCCAGTGGCCTGGCCCTATCCCTTTGGGATTTTTAATTTATTTCCAAACCCACTGCACAGCCTCTCAGTCTTTGAACTATGCCAGGCCCCAGACAATATTAACTCCTTCTTCTGAGTAGCAAAGTTGGTATTGGGTAAGAACATCTTGCAGTAGATCCTAAGTCCTAACAGGCGGGATACATTTGGATGTTCAAAGTAAGGAAAAATGTAATATAGCTTTATATAAACCAGGAATTGCTGCAAACCCTCTGTGTGTGTAAATTCTAAAGCCCATTACACCTTACAGGAATGACAGCGTACATTGGAATTACTCTCTGTAAACTCAGGACTCTTGTTTATCCTTTAAATTCAACTGATGTGACCAAAGAAGGACTGGTGTTACTGTTTCAGATTTTTTTGGACTGAATTGTCTTTTAGCAACACTGAGATTTATTAGGACTCTTTGGTCTCATTTACTTGATGACTTGCTTAGCACATACTTTGTTCTTTTCTTTCCCCTCTGTGCTTCTTATTAAGCTGTCAACCAGTATTTCCAGGAGATATCTGAAGGCCAGGACTTTTTTTTTCCTTGCCAAGACAGTATTTCAGGGGAAAAGAAAGCTATACCATTGTTTGTGGTTCCCTTTTTTTTTTTTCCCCACAATGAGCATTAATAACCCCTGCAGCTTCAGAAAGGGAAAAATGGGAGAAGTTTGAAAAGTCATGTTGTGACTCAATACCGAAATTGGTGGGGTTTAAATTAATGCATGGGCATCCTTAGGCTGGAACTGGTTGGGAAATTCTAGTGAAGCATTTTTTTATTGGAAAATGCCATATTCGGAATTTCTTGTTAAAACTCCAGAACGTTTCATAGACAAGTAAACTTGTAGATGAAGCCTTCATGGAGAAGATTTCTGGATGAAATGAGAACAAGAAAGATGGCATGAGCTGTTATCATAAGATATTTAGTAGGCCATTCACCTGAATGTAGTAGAACCTGGGGTGCTTCAGAATAAAAATGAAAATGTTTAGGCTCTCTCTTGCACTCTGATTTTTCTATTCTTTTTTATTTTTTCTTTTTAGTTTGATGTGTGTCTCAGCTATGGTTACCATGACATTATCCTGATTTTTCCTCCCATGAGATTTCCTTCTCAGCTTGACTAATTAACCTGACTGAAACATTCCTCTAATAGGGATGCACCACTTCCATCAATCACCCAGACTTCTTCACAACAGATAAGTAGCCTGTCTGTCACTACCCCACGCAGTAGAATCATACCCTAAAAGTCCAGTGTTTTTTCCAGCTGTGAACATCTCCTGGCCTTTTCCTGTTGTGTGCAGGGAATGCAAGGCAGGTTCTGGTCATCGTGTCAAGATATTTCCATGGCATTTGTATGTTCATTTCTTGTTGTTGGCTCTGTCATTGGCATATTTGAGATCCAAGGGTTTTGCAGTCTGGATCAAGTTGCTTTCACAAGAAAGGGCTCCAGCAGCTGGGCTGTCTGACCAGGGGCATCAGAGTTGTGCAGCCATGTCCTTCTTCCCTAAACTGGGTCTGATTAAGCCCAAAGTGAAGTTGTTAAATGCTATCTGTGCAGACATCCTTGGCCATCATCTAATGGTGGGGGAGGCAATGCCCTGGCAATGACTCAGCCATGGGTTATTGTGGGGCACTCTTTCATTTGGTTGATATCAGGGAGAAGACTTTGGTTGTGTGGTCATTGCTCACGCTAACTTGGATTGGATTTTGGCTTCCTACCACCTTTTTCTCTTACTGGGGTGTTTTATAATCTTTTTTTTTCTATTTCAAGGTTAGATAAGAATCCATTGCAGATATTTATTCCTAGGAACATACACATTTAAGAACTCTAATAAAACTGACATGATGGATGTAGTGCAGTACTTCATGATTTACATGTCTTGGTTCTTGAACCATCTTTTCTGAATTTCTTACTAAGTACAACTTCAGGGCTTGGTCACAAGACCTTTCCTCTGAGATGAGATGGAACTTTACTATTCAGTTGGTAGGTTTTGCACACCCTGCAAGGTCTGCCCTCATCAGTAGGAGAGCCTGTACTGTAAATAGCTCTTCATAAAAAAGGCCAGCTATGCTACGAAGTGCTGTCTCCCACTACACTTCCTGTGCTGTAGACTTTTGTGGCTTGTTATAGATAAAATAAGTTAGAGACAAAGTTTCAGCTAAATCTTTATCCTCAATTCACAGAATCCCAGAATGGGTCAGGTGGGAAGGCCCCACAGTGGATCATCTGGTCCAACCTCCCTGCTCAGGCAGGGTCATCCCAGAGCACAGGGCACAGGGTTGTGTCCAGATGGTTCTGGAATGTCTCCAGTGAGGGAGACTCCACACCCTCTCTGGAGGACCTGTTCCAGTGTGTGGTCACTGCCCAGGGAAGAAGTTCTTCCTCATGTGCAGGGGGAACTTCCTGGGCATCAGTCCCTGCCCGTTCCTCTGGTGCCATTCCAGGCCCCACGGAGCAGAGCCTGGGCCCTGCTCTGCCCCTCCCTGCACACAGGGACACCCAGGGGTGAGGGCCCCTCTCAGCTGGGTCTCCTCTGGAGCTGCACAGCCCCAGCTCCCTCAGCCTTTCCTGGGCAGGGAGATGCTCCAGGCCCTTCCTCATCTCCGCAGCCTCCCCTGGCCCCGCTCCAGGAGCTCCAGGTCCCTCCTGTGCTGAGGAGCCCAGAGCTGGACACAGCCCTCCAGATGTGCCTCACAGGGCTGAGCAGAGGGGCAGGATCCCCTCCCTGACCTGCTGCCAATGCTCTTCCCAGTGCACCCCAGGATCCCACTGGGCTCCTCGGCCCCCAGGGCACTGCTGGCTCAGGGACAGCTCGTTGTCCCCCAGGACCCCCAGCTCCTTCTCCACAGAGTCCTTTGCAATTGGAAACAAACTACAAAATTCTGTATTTGGACAAAGCCAATATCCTTGAAAAAGATAAAATCTGTGTTCTATTCCTCTTTTTCACTTCCTGATGCCTCTAAAATACTAAATGAACCAGACGAGTGGTTCAACACAGTAACACACCTGCCAAAAACGTGAGAGTGCTCATACTGTGCACTGTGTCTGGATGAGAGCCAGAACACAAGGACTGTTGAATTTTCTCTTGGTTCTGAAGCACAGCTACCTCTGCATTCTCAGTAATTCATTCGAACCAGTTGCTTATGCTTCCCATTTTGCAGTGGTGCTAGGAATGCTCATATAAGTAGTGTTTGGAAAGCAACAGTTATCAGAACTGCACATTTCATATTTGTCATTGTTAAAAAATTAAAGTCTTTTTCTGAAGTGATGGCTGTGGAATTTGGTTTTACACTGTCACCTTGTATTAAAAATGTTAAAAAAAAAAAAAAAAGGTCAGAAGACTCTGGAAACTTGTAACAGGGAACATATACCTTTTTTGTAGTATCCCAGGAGTGAACACTCATGTGTTTACAGAGCCTCTGTGTTACCCAAGAGGAGCGGAGCCTCTATATTGGACCTTGGAGTTCTGACATGAACGTCAGAAGATGTTTTTGGGTGAAATGAGGGTATCTCTTAGCTAGTCAATCAGGAAAATCAGTTGATGTATGGCTTTGCATCTGGTATTGAAAATCTCGTATTGAGAAAGGTAGATTGGTGAGGCTGGGAGAGATGAGGTAAAACTGAGAAAATAAAAAGGAAAGAACATGTAAATAAGGAAAATAAAAGAACATAAATTACAGAGTGTGCCTTTTTATTGCATAAAGTGAAGATGTACATAAAAATAATATAATTAGGTAATTGTCTCTTTCTCCCTCTCTAAACTGAGTACTGTCAAGTGAATGCTTATTGCTGTCTGAATATCAGTATCATTCTGTTTTCAAAGCCATGTTCAAATTCGTCTCTTTCCACTGCTGTCTTGTTCCCACTGTCATGTGTCACAAAGTAGACTTTAAAAAAGGATGTAGGGTACACAGGGGACAATATAAAGGAGTGTATAAGGAAGCAAGTAATTTTACGTGACCTTTAATGACATAAATTTGGTAGGCACTACACGTGGTGGGTCTCTTTACTCCAGGGATTACTTGCTCTCATCACACAAACAGTGACATTCTGAGAAGCTGAGTCACTGAGGAAATGGGGCAGGTTTTGAAAACGGATCCCCTGCCATTGACGTACGTGTGAGAATAGAAATGTTGTTGTTTTACGGGAATAGAACATTTTAATGAAAGGGCTCGGAAGGAAATCCAGCACAATCACTTGTACACATCACATTCATCTGTGGCGTGGCTGTCCGAGGAACTCAATGAATACCAGTTATTTTAATTATGATCCAAGCATGCCATTCAGGCTGTGTTCTGTTACCTGCTAAGAATGGGACATTCTGACATGCACCCTTCCCACTTTCTCACTGGTTCCAACAGGAAAATTAGGTCACTGGGAAGCAAAGACACCCAACCTCAGCTTCTTATCTGCCTGTCTGTGAAAATCCCAGTGTTCTATGAGACTACACTTCTACCAGTTGAGGGTTTCATATTTGCCAGCAGCCTGAAAGCATTAACAGATTTCTTTTGGGAGGACATAGTAATACCCACAGCAGCTAGCAGATTGGAATAACCAGCAGGATTTTAAAATATTAATACTGTTCATTACAAATACTCGTTTCCCCTTTCTCTATGTACATTCTCAGGAATGTTGCAGCGAAAAAAAAGCAAAAGACTTTTAACAAAGTCACTGGGAGTATTCAACAGCTTAGAGTTTTAGCCCCAGTTTTTTGGACTTGAACACGTACATTAAGTTTAGTTTTTTGGAGGAGGCAGTTGGAAAGCCTTGCACTTCTTTGCCCACTTCTGGTCAGCCCTTTCCAAAAGCACGACATTCCCAGTGGCAGGAAGTGTAGGAACAATGTTCAGCCTCCCCAGATAAAAACTGACTGGGAAGTTGGAGCCAGCACTTGCAGCAGCAGCAGAAGCAGCAGTGTTTATGTGCTGCACTGCCTCTGGATGAAAGACAGAGAAGAAAACGTTTAGACTGGCTTGTCAATATGCAAGTTAAGATAAAACATGCCTTACAAGAACAGTTAGGCAAAGAATAAGCATGGAATCAGATATTCTGGATTGATTTGTTTAATTACTTCAGACAATGGGCCTCCTTTATGTTTTTCTGTTTTCCAAGGGCCTGGTTTTAAGGCTCCTAAAACAATTGAAGTACTTTCAGGGATTTTTTTTCATATAATAGTGGGAAAAGTTGTCAAGATGTCTCAGTGTTTCGATAGACACACAGGCTGAGACTGCTGAAAACACTTTTCAGAAGAAAACATTTCCCCCCCTCCTTTTTTTTTTTAATGTTTGCTTTTCTCGTTCACAGAAATATTTTTTTTTAATCTCTACCCTATTCTCTATTGAGCAGCATGAAACTGTATACAATTTTTGGATTAAGTCTTATAAAAATAGCTATCTAGTTCTGATGCTTTTTTCTGAGTTTGTGCAAGGCAAAATTTTTCTCCTTTAACAGCTCCAAAATATAATTCAGGTGCTAAGTGAAGAGGCCAAGGGTGCAGTCACAGTTTGTTTTGAGGACCTTGATGTGGAATATGCGCAGGCAAAGGAAAACTGAGATTGCACTTGTGGTTTCTTGGGGCTGGTGGTTTTCAGGAGGGTTTCAAGTCTTCTGTCACTTTGCAGACAGCTCGCAGCCTTTGCGTCAGCCAGATGGGCAGTGCCAGGCCACCCCTCTTCCCCTGCATGGAAATGATCCTGGCCCTGCAGCTCCAGGAGAGGATCTGGCAGTGCAGGCGGTCCTGCTTGCCAGGCTTCTGCATCCAGGGGTAGCAAGGTCTTAAAAAGAGAAGGACCTCTTGCAAGCAGCAGAACAGGATTGAATTAAAGCTGTTTAGCTACTGCAGAACACAGGTAGTGATGCTGATACACACGCGTTAAAGGATTCATAATATTTTCTGTGATCCCATTGATATATACAGGTCTGAAACAATGATTTCTCATACTGATATTCAGAATGTGATTCCCAGAGCAGCTCACCTGATGGCTGGCTTTAATGACACCAGCTTGGGAAAAGCTGAACTCTATATTGTGTTCTAAGAACCTCATCCAGAGTCCACGGAAGCAGTTCCTCTCCAGGAAAGATCACTAAAAAAAAAAGATATTCCCTTAGTTTTAACTTTTCCTCACTTTTTGTTTTCTGTCTTGGCCCAAGAGTTATTCAAATCCTTTTCAGAGGAACAGAACTGTTTTATAGAACATGTGAATGAAGCAGCTTATGGTAAACTTTACTTTTAATATCTTGGTTTCTCTTTGCAAATTAGCCCTGAAGGATGGATTTGCAAAGCAAATATGAAGCCAGAAAGTGGCTTTTATACTTTTAAAAGCTGTCATGTTAACTGAGAAAGAATTCAAGAATGGAGCAGTGCTCCTCTGAACTCGAGCTGGTAGTTTCTAAGGAGTACCTGGGTGAGCAGAACTTGGTCTCTACAGCTTGTGGCAACGTCTTCAAAGAAGATCCCGTACTTTTTAATAAGACATTTCCTACTAACAGGAATCCGGGACAAGAAAGACCTTGGAAAAAGGCATCAGACTTTTAAAGAAGTTTACCTGCTGAGTCCTGTGCTGCACAGATGGGCAGGCTTTAGATTTTTGTATTTATTACTTGTCTTTCAGTAATGTGAACCTTCGTGGTGGATGGAGACTGTTAATGTGTTGAATGATGGACACTAAGTTTCCACAGGCTCAGATAATGACTGAAGGAAGAGAAACTTTTCCAGACCTAATTTTTAGTGGAATTAGAGCATTTCTGAGGGAAATAAAAAAAAAAACCAACCAAAACAATGTTGACCTTGCAATTACTGCATCTGCCTGAAGGCCTTTTAAATTGTATAATGGCTCTATAATGTGATAAGGGACGCAGGCAAAGCTGGTGGCCAGCAGAACTTCCAATTTCATAGAATGGTTAGAGTTGGAAGGAGCCTTAAAGGTCATCCAGTTCCAACCTCTGCCATGGGCAGGGACACCTCCCACTATCCCAGGTTGCTCAGAGCTCCATCCAACCTGGCCTTGGGCCCTTCCAGGGATGGGGCAGCCACAGCCTCTCTGGGAAACCTGTGCCAGGGCCTCACCCCCCTCAGAGTAAAGAATTTCTTCCCGTTATTTAATCTAAGTCTGCTGTCTCTCAGTTTGAAGCCGTTCCCCCCTTGTCCTGTCACTCCAGGCCCTTGTAAATAGTCTCTCTCCATCTTTCCTGTTGGGTCCCTTCAGGTACTGGCAGGCCACGGTTAGGTCACCCTGAAACTTCTCTTCTCCAGGCTGAACCATCCCAATTTTCCCAGCCTTTCCTCACAGCAGAGCTGCTCCATCCCTCTGATCATTCTGGTGCCTCCTCTGGACTCTCTCCAGCAGCTCCCCATCCTCCCCGTGCTGGGCCCCAGGGCTGGATGCAGCTCTGCAGGTGGGGTCTCACCTGAGCGGGGCAGAGGGGCAGAATCCCTTTCCTTGACCTGGATCCCACACTGCTACAGATGCAGCCCAGGATACAGCTGGCTTTCCATGAAATACCCAGACTCTGCCTCCAACCGAACGTAAACATCTCTTCCTCAGTTCTGAGCGTCTGCAGAAGTGTGAGTAAAATGTTTATTTATAACATAAAGTCCCCTAGAAAATTCATTTTCCCCTGAGAAGGTCATGTTAATTTTATTTCACTACTCCACTCACTCCAGTACTATCTCATAAAAATGATTTCTGCATTACCACATGATTTAAACACACAGTGTTTTATTTTGTTCATAAAAGCAAAATCCTTCCTTCGCTGCAGGGATGGAGGAGTTGTTACCTGTTTTTCCAACCAAGATTTTTGAGTGCTCAGCAAACGTTAGTGCTGTGATTGGTTTTGCAACAAATGTACCTACTGGGCACATGGAGCTTTATGCTGGATGCCAGAGGTGAGTAAGGGTAAACTGAGGCAGCAGTGGCCTGGAGTGCCAGGGTCCTGTGCTGCCCGGGCAGAGGATGTTGGATTTTGGGTGTTGCTGCGGCCAGTTGGGTGCTGTACCAAGCAGCAGATGTGCTCACAGCTGGCACAATTGTAGCTCCAGCAAACACCATCTTGTGGGTACACAGAGGAATTGTTTTCATTTGCTTTGGCCCCCCAAAATGCAAAAAAATTTAATTAATTGTAGTTTAAGCATTCTGAGCTCCCCTGAGACTTACAGAATTTGCTTTTTCATCTGAATACTTTCCCCTTTAAAGCCTCTTTTTCCCGATAGCATACATATTTTTCAACAGCTAATATTTTCCTTTGCATAGCTATATATACTCTCTCTCTCCACGTGCTAAAGAAACACGTGCCCAAAGTGAAACCACACATACCATTTCACTCAAAATACTCCGTGTACATCTGTTTCTCATCAGCTTTTCCCTCTGCTATGTACATAGACTTTTCTTTAAGAAGTGTCATTACATTAGTTTGTATTACAGTATTATTTTTCACTGGGCTGTGCACCAGTGCAGTGACCAAATACTTCCCTTAGAATTGCACGTGGTTTTTTGAGGACAGAATTTGGCCACTACATTTGTCAACAGCACGCATACACGTGTATTTTTCACACATCAAAGAAAGTAGCATTTCTGAGCCATGTTTTATGCAAATATTTGGGTTACATTTTTCAAATGTAAGGGACCTGTGATGTGGTTTGCACCTGAATTTTCTGTGCATGCACATGTGACAGAAATAAGTACAGTGCCTTCAGGCTGATGGGACACCTGTGTCTGCCTGAGCTCTACATCTGTCCCCAGATTCCTCTCCATTAAAATTTGTTTAAACACCTGAAAAACTCTGGTCGCAAGAGAAGCTACAAGAGGAGCATTTCCTCACTCTTACCAGTAAAATAATTTTCTGAAATCCCAAATGATTTACCTATAAGAGGAAAAAAGGTGTCCTGCATAATAGCAATCAGGGTGCCCAAGGGACCATTTGGACTAATAAAATCAGCTTACTCTTTGAGGTAATAATCAAATGTAATCATCAAAATAAAATTATAGGTTACTGACTCCAAAATGTTGCTAGGAGTCTGCAGGCCTTGTCTGGAAAAAGAAAGAGGATATTTTATATTTATACACGTACATTTTTATTTATAGACATTCCTACCCAATTTACCTAAATTTCTAAAATTCACCTGCTGATGACCTTTTTCTTATTTCCACTCCATACAGCCTAGCCATTCACTCCTCTGTAGCTCATCAAGATTTTAACCTGCAAGTTTGATTTACACCACAGTGCTGTAATATAGAATCCTAGATGGTCCAAATCCAGAGATTAATCTTGACAGAACAAGGGAGTCAATGCCTTGTCGTGCCTGAGTTATCGAGAGACAAGAAAAGAAGTAACAAGAAAAGTACATAATTGTGCTTGCCCTCCAATCTCCTGGGACGTGGTGGAGGAAGTCGTGAGCCTGAGTAGTACAAAAAGAGTGGAAGAAGGCAAAAATAACCCCCAAGCCTAATTATTCAAAGAGTCCTGATCTTTCTGCAATCATGCGCTGGCCTTTAATCGGAGAAGTCAGGAGAGCCTTGATTTCAACCTTCATTAAAAATAAAATATGGCAAAAAGCAGGGTCAGAAGGCACATGGTGCTGTGGGATTAAATTCAGTGATCATTGGGTCATCTGCAAAATTTGTTATTGCATTGCATTGTAAATAAAATGAGGGAAAAAATGAAAGAAATCACCTCTAGAAAGTTTTTCTTTAAGGTAATTCTTTGGGGTTTCCTACAAACACTAAAGATTTGATTACTCTGTATGTTTGCATCTATATTTTCATGAAACCAGAGAGAACACTTCCTTATAAACAGCGTGGTGCAAATTTTGGAGGTAATCCATTTCAAGAGCTCCCTGCTAACTAAGACATAATTTGAATACAAGTGATTTCAGGTCAATTGGTGATCTGCTTTCAAAAAGAGAAGAAAAAATGTGTATAATAAAATTATTTATACTGATGTTTTGTTTAAATCTACTGAATGTCCACATTATCTTAACCAGCTGTTTGAGGGTTTCCCTTGAAATTAATTGGCTAGAAAATAACAGATTCTTAACCAACACAACTGAAGTTTAAAAAGGATATTTAATGTTCACTATGTCTTTCTTGAATAAAATAGATATTTCTTAAATCTAATTGCAGTAAATTAAGGATACATTTGCCAGTGGTTTTCAGGTGATTTATGACTTCTACCTTCTGCAGAAAAGGGTTGCATATAAAAATTCAAAGCAGGATTTTTTTCCAGTCATCTGAAGAGTTAAGCCAAATGAAGTTTTTATAATCACTGGACAGAACAAACTGATGAAGTTCAAAATTAAATTTTAACCTTTGGTTATAAAATTTGCCACAGTCTACGTTTTGAGATTCTACACGTGAAACAGCAAGATTATTTCAAACTAATTCTTAAGCTGGTTTACATGATTTTAATATTTTTAATATATAATATTTCAGTAGGTGGTGCCATAAAACCAAGTACAAAATTGTGCTATGGCAAAATCCAGTGCAGTAAAAAGTAATGACTTATAATTTCAGGAATGGCGACATTCAATCCAAATTTATCGTGCTCTGCAATATAGAAGCTCGTGAAAAAGCAACTCCACAGATTCAATTTTCAGAGTTTTGAGTGAGTCCTTGATATACAGAAACGGCAGAAGCTTGCAGGGAACTAGTCATTAGCCTGCAGTGTTCTGTAGTTTTACAGAAATGTTTAAGGGTTTTGCTGACTGTGCGTGGAAGTGCTCATTTGCTGAGTAAAGTCGTGAGACCTTAGCAGATTCAGCACTTCCTTGAAGTGTGCTGACTCAGAAGTCTAAAAGGCTTTGAACAAAGAACATTCCTTGTCGCAAAAAAATGTACAAGAAGACCACATGGTATTTCACACATGGAAAGAGAAGAAAATGGTAGGATGGCACTGGTCAGGAAGCAATAAAACTATGCTTAAAAGGCAGTGAAGATCAACAGGAGAATGGGCTAAACTTAGGGTGCTCAAAAACTGCAGAGAAAGCAAGATGGATGCAGGACAAATGCAGTACATAGATTTTCTTAGATGTGTAGTTGCACACATTGTCAAAAGGTTTCAAGTTGACTTTAGGAGGTCTCAAAGTTTGCTGGGTTCTGGATACCTTTGAAAATAATACTTCAGAGCAAAGCAGATGGTATTTCTCTGCCTTGACTAATCCTGGAATCTATATCCTGAATTCTATTAAATCTAGCCACCTACATATATTTACGGGCAGATATATATATATTTTTATATTTATATATATATATGTATATATGCATGTATGTATACACACAAAGGTGTTTATTGTGCTGCAAAACATCCCTCTCATATTTGCAGAAGCTACTTCAGCCTCCTGCTGGGTGAGTCTGTCTGGGAGGGGTTTTTGAATAGATGATTTTAGGGTCAGCTACCCAACAAGTACCACTTCGTAGGATTTGTATGTGTGGCCCAAAAGAGCATTAGAGAGAGCACAAAATGAAGATGTTTAGGGATTTCTACTCTACACTTAGGCCTTTCCAGCTGACCTTTGGGATCTGTGAGGTAAATCTGTGGTTTTTTTGCTGGGTCTTTTATTAGTTCATTGAACTGCAGGTTACTCTGAAGGTCTCACTAGTTCAGCCCCCTGAGTAGGTGGGTGGAGAGTGTGCTATTATCTTTCCAGCTTCAGGATGACAAAAACAGGCCCTCCTGCAGATTTGTTCTCATCCTTGTCAGAGGCTAAATCTGCTGGGGAAGATCTGAATCCCTTTTTCCTGCACAAGTTTGTAAGCCCTCTGGCCATGATATGCTCTCCAGCAGAGCTCCTGTGTGTTCCTGTGTATATCAGGACAAAGAGGAGGGGAAATAGTGCACATGGACTCTGGCAAATCCAGGTGCTGGCTGCCAGGGCAGGGGATGTGGCCGAGTAGAGACTTCTCNATAATTTTATTATACACATTTTTTCTTCTCTTTTTGAAAGCAGATCACCAATTGACCTGAAATCACTTGTATTCAAATTATGTCTTAGTTAGCAGGGAGCTCTTGAGATGGATTACCTTCAAAATTTGCACCACGCTGATTATAGGGAAGTGTTCTCTCTGGTTTCATGAAAATATAGATGCAAACATACAGAGTAATGAAATCCTTAGGGTTTGTAGGAAACCCTAAAGAATTATCTTAAAGAAAAAATTTCCTGCATTTCCTAGAAGACATCAGGTATCCCATGCAGACAGAAGTAGTGGACACAACCTTCACATCAGAGACATGACTGTTCTGCCCAGAAACTGAGCACATTATGGCCTGGGGCACTGCAACAAGGGCAAAACATGCCTGACTCATTAGCAACTTTACAATTTGCTGTCAGTCGGCTCAGAATCCAGTACAGAGGAGCTGGGATGGAGCTTTCCATCTCTTCTCTGACTTCTGCACTGCCCTGACCATCTGCTGCACAACTGGCACCACAGCTGGTGACACCTCTGGCAGAGTGCTGGGCAGGGTGCTGCAAAAGCAGGGCTGGCCAACATGCCTGGGTTTTTGAGAACAAACCAGGATATTTTATTTTATTTTATTTTTTTGATCTTTAGTTTTGTTTTGAACCAATTGTTCATTACGAAATATCTTTAAGTTTGATTTAAACTAAAAGTCAATTTAAAAACTGTCAGGATGAAAATTAAACTTTTTTTTTCAAAATCCAAAAGTATGAAAAGAGTCCTTTCCTTAGAAAATTTGAAAACTCTGGTGTTGGTCCAACTGAAGAGTATTTTCTTTCTGTTTGCTGAGAACTGCCGGTGAATCAAGTACACGTGTGAGAGCCTTGGAGTTTTAAACAGTGGATACATGCCTGAAACAGAAACAAACTTAGAAGATAATTAGATTACACAGAAATAAAAATGGCAAAGTAGTAGAAGACACAGCTTGAGGCTATGTCCTCTCATCCTGGGAGCGGAGCCCGATCCTCACCTGGCTGCCCCCTCCTGTCAGGGACTTGTGCAGAGCCAGAAGGTGCCCCCTGAGCCTCCTTTGCTCCAGGCTGAGCCCCCCCAGCTCCCTCAGCCGCTCCTGGTGCTCCAGAGCCTTCCCCATCTCCGTTGCTCTTCCCTGGACGTGCTCCAGCCCTTCAATGTCTCTCTTGCCAGGAGGGGCTCAAAAGAGAACCCAGGATTCGAGGTGTGGCCTCACCACTGCCCAGCACAGGGGATGGGAGAAGAAGCCTCAGGGAAAATCCTTATGGCTGGTGGAGGGTTAATGACGACTTAAGAGAGAGAAATCTCTTAAGTCTCTTAAATGACTTTATTCTCATGTTGCTATTTGCCTTTAAATCTATTCTCTTAGCTCGAAGTTGGACAAACACCAGCTTTCAAGCCTATTGGGGCTGGTTCTTGGTGTGGCTGTAACCAAATTTCTGCTTTCCAGTGCTCACTAAGTATATGCTGGTGTGATGCCAGCATTCTGTCCTTTCTGCAGTGTGATCTGTGCATAGGCATTTTATTACATATGGTAAAAACATGTGTTTTTCTGTTCTAGTAGGAGTACAATCAACATTGTAAGACTGCTAGCAGTAAATTGCTTGGGTTTGCCTAAGCATGTGCCTCTGACTCAGTCCAAATATTGACAGTGACAATGCTGTAATCGTTTGCAGGCTTCAGGTCTGAGCAGAGGAAATCCCACTCTTTTGACTCTAAAATGTAATTCCGTTGGACACCAGAGCACAGGGAGGAAATGCATGGCACCTGGCACCTGGGTCTGCGGCTGTTCAGCTGCAAAAACCTGTGCCTGTGGGGTGGAGCTGAAGTGGACATGCTGGTTGGACAGGGAGGTGGGGGAAGAGCAGCTCCTTTGCGCTGAGAATTCAGTCTGCTTCTCACATGGAGGCTCCTTAGCAGCACTTTACAGCAGAGAATTAGATAAATGAGCAAATAAATAAATGCAGTTTGCAGCAATAAATCTAATTTCTCCTTTCCCAGTGGAAAAAACCCACTGAATCTTATATATGCCTTCCACTGAAAGAAGAGTGGTGTGTTTTATGTACTAAGTGTAAGGGACAAATCTCATTTTTAGCCATGTTGAGCCATGCCCTGCACATTGCCCATGTTTGAGGGCAACCTGCTTGTGCAGGTTGGTAGTCAAGTGCCTGGGATCTGCTTCTGAAATATTTTCATTTTCTATGAAGACACATGAAGCAAAACCCTGAGTTTTAAAGATGAAAAGTGGATGACTGGTAACTTCCATACCCCGATAGCTGCTGTGAGCACATGACAAGCTGGCATTTCATCACAGCGGGGGGGATGAAAGTGTTACTGTCATTTTATATGTATGTCTAACCTAGGTGAACATCAATTATTTAGCCTTTCTTCTAACATGAAGAATTATTGCACTAAAATTATTGAAATATAGTAGGTCTTGGGTGCTGCCTCTGATTCAGCTTTTGCAGGGAGCCATAAACCAACTCAGGAAGACCAGAACTCCTAAACCACTTAGAATAAAATTCATTTATTTAACCCTGTGAGAAGTTCTGCTAACAGGTGACTGGGGCAGTATGTCCGTAAGTTACGATTTACTGATAATTCTGTGACTGTGGGCCAGGATTTTAAAAGAAAGATAAGAAGCTTTGACTGCCAACTGCTGTTCAACTAGTGTGGAAGTTAGGCAGCTGGATAACTTGTTCCCATCGGAAAGCTGAGTGATAATACCCATGTTCAAATGCCTCTTTGAGTCACTCTTTTCACATCCAGTGCTCCGTTATAATAGAAAGCAATGTGTCAATATTCTTCCTGGCTCAGCAGTCTTCCTGGAAAATGTGGTTGAATTGTCTCCTTTCTGTTCCTTGCCCATTGGGTTGTTGATCCAGGTGTTTTTCCTTCTTTTTTTGTTATTTGGAATTTATGAAAAGTAGCTTAAAAAAAAGAAAGGGTGGAGAGCATGACTTTTGCAAAGATAGATTTTAACTGAGAACCCTGTCAAGTGGTAGAGAAACAAAGATTGCCAAAATTACTGAGATGTGTGTTTGCCCTGATTCCGGCCAGGACAGGGTTAATTTTTGCAGGAGCCAGGAGGGGGAATGGCCGGGACCTGGAGGTTATTCTGTACCACCTCATATGATTTTTGGGGACTGGGGGGAGTGGTCTCTGCTGGGTTGTGTGATGTGGTGAGCAATCTTGTGAATCGTTCACCTCTCATAAGACGTAAAAACGAAAGGCTTGCATTTAAGAAGTTTGTCAGAGCTGTTATCGGGGATTTTTAAACTGATAGTCCACACCATGAGGAAAAAAAAGCACAAAAAGGAAGATTTTCTCTGCGTATGAGTTGTGAGTGGTAGAATTAGTAAAGTCTAAATGTGACTTCAGAAATCAGAAAAATTGAAATCTGTGCACAGAACTCAGGAAATTAGTTTTTCCTGATCCCAGAAAGGTCAAGAGTCATCTCCTTTGACCTTGGCTGTTTATCAAGTACGTGTTAGCATCCTAACCAGGAATCCTAAGCTCATTTTACTGTCAAAGGAGAGAATGAGGATATTTTAGGATTTCCCTGCCTTATTCTGGATGTTTACTACAGGATGAGATGGATGTGTTGTGCCTATACCCTATTGACTGTATGAAGCCAGAGTGAATCAAACTACCTTCCCCTTAAACTTGCCGAGAGGGCTGGGGCATAACACAGAGAGACAGAAATAAAAATAAAAAATAAAATAATGTGCTGAATTTACTGATCTCATCTGGAAGCAAGAAATCTGGAGACACTGCTGTTGATAGCCAAATATTATTGCTTCAGTATGAAGAGTGAGGTGTCTGGAAGAAACCTGAAAGCATCCAAGTATCCCAAATACCTGATGGAAAACTAAGAGGGGGACAGGCATTGAAATTCAGTGACAGAGTCTGAGAACAGCCTGCACAGGGTGACAGAGACACACTGTCAGGCTGACTCATGAGCTCTCCTGTCAGTGAGACTCCACAGGTTTGGAAACCACACTGAGGTTCCTAATGCTGCAAAGAAATGTGACAGAGCCATACCCTGGGCTGCATCAAAAGGAGCGTGGTCAGCAGAGCCAGGGAGGTGACTCTGCCCCTCTCTCTGCCCTCGGGAGACCTCTCATGGAGCACTGTGTCCAGTTCTGGTGCCCCAACACAGGAGGGGCATGGAAGTGTTGGAGCAAGCCCAGAGGAGGCCACGAAGGAGTCTGGAGCACCTCCCCTATGGACACAAGCTGAGAAAGTCAGGGCTGCTCAGCCTGGAGGAGAGAAATTTGAGTGGAGACCTCACAGCACCTTCCAGGATCTGAAGGGGCTACAGGGAAGCTGGAGAGGGACTCTGCATCAGGAACTGGAGTGACAGGACAAGGGGGAACGGCTTCCCAAGAAAGACAGTAGGTTTAGGTCAGATATAGGAAAGAAATTCTTCCCTGTGAGGGTGGTGAGGCCCTGGCACAGGTTGCCCAGAGAAGCTGTGACTGCCCCATCCCTGGGATTGTCTCAGGCCGGGTTAGGCAGGGCTTGGAGCAACCTGGGATAGTGGAAGGTGTCCCTGCCTATGGCAGGGGGCATGAAACGGGATAATCTTCAAAGTCCATTCCAACACAAACCATTCTCTGATTCTGTTACTGAACAGATTGTGGACTTGCCAAGCCTTCCATCTTCATCTGCCCAATCAACAAAATAAGACTGTCTTTAGTATAGTTACATTCATTATTGAGGTTCAGGCCTCCTGTAAAGAGTGAGGATGTTACACTGAGGCAGAGAGCAGTTCAGGGTGCCTGCAGAGGGTGATCAGGCTGCTGTGCCATACAGGACCAGGGAAAGAGTAAAAAAGTGCTCTCATTCCGCATAACTGCCATGCCCACTAATTCTGGCTAAATGGCAGCAACTCATGAGTTAAAACACCTAAGTCTGACCTCAGGGAAGCAAAATCTTAGTACACTAATCAGTGATGCAATTTATTTGTATAGCTATTGCTTTTAAACCTGTGTATAAACTCTGTTTTCAACAGAGCATTATGGGCATCCCTGTAATGCACTCAGAAATTGATTTTGTTTCACCTCCATTTATTAGTGAACTGGGACATAGCAGAACATGGGCAGGGGAATGAAAACAGTTGCTGACCAAGCAGTAACTATGGTGTTTGTTGTTCTCTTGAAATTGATTTTATTGCATACCATTGGACTCCTATTTTGTCCTTTTAAGTCTGTGTCTTTTTTAGAGGAACAGCAGTAAACTTGTTTTTTTCCACTTATACTTTAAAGCTCTCTGTGTTTAATAAGAAATGGTCATTAATTCTTTTCTGACTAACACTGTGGTCCCTTGACTTCCTGCAAAGCACAAATAAAACCCTTAGGCTAAATTGTAAAGTATTTAATTTCATTGGAGTCCTCATTTTAGTGTTACTCAGGGTAAGGTTTAGTATGTTGAAAGAGTAAACCTCTTCGGTTTTTTGGTCTCTGCTTGACTGCCCTGGTTTCAAAGCCATGACTTCTACTCCTTGTGAGAGCTGAGTTGAGCTGGTCTCATGTCAGGGACTGAAGTCACACACAGTGCAAGGTTACACACAAGGTTTCTCAGTTCTTGAACCCTTTTCAAGGGAGGAAACACTGACTAACTTGTGATAGCTATGAAGCAGTTGTTGCGACTCAGAGTATAATATTGCATGTGGCTAAAGTTGGTTTTAGTACCCACTGTCAGCTGTTTTACTGCTGATACCAGAGGGGTTGAGGGAAAGCCGTAGGTTTGGTAGCTGTTGCTGGTTTTTGATGTTCTAGTAAACTTACAGGGATCTTTTCATTGGAACTGCCACATACATGTTAAACTAAGCTGTAAATTGTAATTACTCTAAATTTACTAATTAAATAATTCTTAAGTTGGTCTTCCCTTGCTTAGATTTGATGTGTTCCTCTGAGGAGCCTGTGTACACAAGAAAAGAGCCAAGAAATAAAATCTGTACACATTTTTAGTAAAAAACCAAAGCAAAACAAAACAAACGAAACCAACACAAATAAATGGATGGTGTACTTTAAGTGAAGCATTACAGCATAATCTTTACTCTGACGAAGTTTCATCAGAATGTTTCTTAAATGGCAGGCCTTCTTAGCTAATGAACAGGTCATTGTGTAGACAATATGGTATTGCTTGTGTTCCTAGTTTATTTCCAAAGGAAATGGATGTTTACAGTCTGGCATGAAAAGAAGGTTATTTTCACTTTTAACCCTTTTCTCTATAAGTCTTTATTTTCTGAACAGGGAGGGTAAAATATAAGTTGGAAAATTCTTGCTTATTGGCTCTTCTTTTTCTCATATCCCTTCTGTTCCCTTCATCTTCCAGACCCAGAACTTTTTATGTCTCCTCCATGCAGATACCCTCATTGCCCCTTCGCTGGGCAAACTGCTCACATATTTATGTGCCATCACAATTTTTTGAAGTGCTCATATGCTGTGTTATTATACTTATTCAGATTCAAGGCTAGCTAATGTTAACTATATCCTGACAAATGCACTTTTAATTTCTAAGTGCCACAGGCCTCTGTTTCAGGTACCTCAGCTGCAGGAACGGACCACTCTGTCTCCTTGTGAAGGCGAAAAGTGGGGTGCTCACACTTGAGCCTGCACAAGTCCCTGTCCTTCCACATTGCTTAAGGTAGCCCCAAACACGCTGGTCTAGGAGCAGTCTTTATCACCTTCACAGCTCCCTCCTCTTTCCAAAACTGCTCACAAACCTTCTTCCAGGAAGGTGGACAGTCCCGCTGTTGAACTGGGACTCTGAACGTCTCATTTGCCCCAGGACAAAATGAAAATGTGTGGTTGGGGTGCCAGGTGTCCTGGGCACTCCTGGGCACTGCCATACTGCTGGGCTGTGAGCATCTCCCTAGGGTGACACCTTCCTCTGAGGGACAGCTTTAGTCAAAACCTCTCCAGATTTCTGTGCTCCTGTCCCTGCAGATTTCCACAGACTCAATTGTTTCCAGCTTGCAAGTGTGTGTGAGCACATCCCAAAGTTAAGTTGATGCAACAGAAGCCAGATTTTCTCTGGTGTCTCCCAAGAAAGCTCCTACCCTGAAATAAACAACAAGACCCTTTCATGACAGACTTTTGCTTTAATAAGCAAAAACAACCAAAGAACTAATTCAGTCCTCACTACTGCTGTCAAATTGAGAAAACAATGGGGAAAACAACTTGGGAGTTTGCAATGGCGACCTAGAGAGAAAAGTGCTAGAAAAATGCAGATAAATCCTCCTGCTTCCTCAGGAGCCTGGACTGCCCAGAGCTGAGTGTGGCCAGCTGCTCTGGAGAGGACAACACGACTCTGTCTTTTCAGGAGAGGCTGGGTGAAGTCTCAGCTGCAGGTTGGCTGTGTGTCCGTCCCTGTCTAGCAGGAAACTCTGCTGACCATTTGCTCCTCAGTGACCTTCCAGCAGGCTTGGGCTTGTTCTGTGGTTGCAGACTAAAACACTTCTTTTTAATTGGTTAATTTGTTCTCTGGAGCTTGCAGGCATCACATGAAGCAGATGAGCAACAGTGGAGTCATACTCTCACAGCCCTTACTAATGTTGGGGCTGATCATGTTGCAGCTCTGTCACCTTTGAACACTGGTGTTTCTGTTCATCTCCTCTTCAGACAGGAACAAAGACGTTAGGAATAATGTTAGAGCCCTGCAAGATACAAATAAAATAAAATAAATCAATTAAATAAAATAAATTGCATTGCCTACAAGAACTTGCTTATTTCCAAACGCTTACATCTATGTATAAATAATTAAAACCATGCCAGATCATTTGCAGATATCTCTACAATTGGCTGGAAAACGTTTTAGTGGATATTAATGGGTAGAAATTGCTTTTTCAATGAGTGGCTTTTTTTTTTTATTCTTACATTAATAAGACATGTCTGTAAATATTGACACAAAATAAAGGACATTATTAACATTTATTTTTACGCACATAAATCTCTCTTACCCACTTAAATCTGTTTTCCCTGAAATGAACAGCTTCTTGAATTGTTTCTGAGAACCAAATACACTTGACACAAAAAATCATTACGTGTGACGCAGACCATGCATTAACAGAAGACTTAAAAGGAGCATTTGGCACCAAACTTAGGTTCCAAAATAACTGAAGGGCCGGTGAGAGAGAGACACTTTCTTGCCCTGAAGAGCAACAATGACCAATGTGAAACTCCAGCTGCAAATGCTGAAATATTTTCTAAAGGACTTGTGCTTTGGAGGCCACTCGCCTTCAATTCGCTCTGCATTTCCTAGGTATAAAGTAAGAGCACAACTGAGATGTTTGCTTCCCTTGAAAGATCCTGTGAAGGCACATGACAAAGTATAATTACAAAGCTGAAGGAAGACTCATTCTCATAAACATTATTAATTAATTAATTCATCACCTAGGCGTGACTTGTGACAATTGGAAAATATAAAATGAAAGCAATTTGTAGAGTCTGAGAAAGGCATTTAACAATGTTTATGACATTGAAATAAGACATATCACTTTTCTGCACTTCCTTTATTTTCACTGCAACAGTGCAGAAGGGTGATGGAAGATTTTGCAATGCTTTTTTAATGATAATTGTTCCCAGAGAGAGTTTCCCAGCTGATAGGAAATATGTGTTAGCTATTGGGCATTTTGTGCAGAGGCAAAGGAAAAAAAAACCCTCCAATTCACAAACCTCATTTATGGCCTTCCATTTTGTGGATAAAATGTATTTATCTCTCCAGCTGATATCCATATTTCGGGACAGTGGCAGCCACAGGCATTGGAAGTGGAGGTGGCAGTGGGAGCAGCTGTAGGTGAATGTATGTCACACCAGCCAGCACTAATATTGAAGCTTTGGTTTCTTCTTTTATCTCCTCTGCAGCCACCAGATGAATCCATGGTTTCTCACAATTTGCAGTTGGAAAGGAGAATTGGCTTGAGGAAATCTGCCTGATGAACCACAGCTCGTTTTGGCACCTCTGCTGAGAGAGCTCACCATTTCCCTCCAGCCCATCCTCTCAATTAAAGAAGCTTAGCAAAAGCTTAAAGAATATCTGAGCTCTCTTTGTCAGGTGGAGCCAAGCTCAGGAAGCCAAGTTTTAAGGAGAGGAGAGGATCTCTAAGTAACTCAGCAGACTCTATGCTGTGTTCAGTAGCCAAGAAGCTCAGAGATCACAAATGTGTGTTCATGCTTTGAACATCTGCAGAGACTGAGAGCTTCACCTGGGTCGAGTTTGCAAGAATAGTTTGAATTTTTCCTTTTCAGTCTGATGGTTGATCAAACTGCCCTGTTGTCTGCCTGGTTGCCTTCAGCAATGAAAAATCTGCACAGACCCAAAAGGAAGATGAGCAGCTTTCTACATATGACAGGCTTGAGCCAGAGCTCAGAAAAATAAAGTGCTTCATTAGCAACAGCAGGCTGTACATCAGAACCACTGTCTACTTATTCAATTATACAGTGTTATTAGGAGAAAAATTGCTTCTGGGCCTCCCTAGTACATAAAATTTAAGCATGAGGTTTTAGTCTCCCATTTTACCACAGTCTGCATAGCTTGCATTACTTTTTATGTTATTGCTTTCCAAGCATTCCAATCCAGTTCTTCAAAAACCCTGCTTAAATAGTAGTGTCCCTGAGCCAGGGGCTTCCAGGTTATGTAGTGCACTGAGTAATCTTTATTTCAGGAGTACTTAGAATACATTTGCCAGGTGCTATTTTGTTCTTATTCTGGAAATAAAAAAAGAAGAACATTTGTAATTGTTCTGTTGTTGTTCTACGTACTTCAAAATTGGAAAAAAAAATGTTTGTAACTAATTCACTTACCTAAATTTATATGGTTGAAATCCAGAGGTTTAGCCTACTTGATTAAGGAAGCCACATGACTGTGTTTAACCCCCAAATTACATGTGAGGATGTGCAGGATTTTTAAGTGATTGCAAGTCAGTTTACAGAAAAAAAATCTCTGACAAAACGAAACAACCAAAAGAAAAAAGAAGTCTGTGTAATGTGTACATGACCCTGCAAATCTTACATCTTAAAGTAATCAGTTTATGGATTCTTTTTCTTGTAACTCATTTATTCATAGCCAGTTCAAGTTCTTTATTCGAATGCAATCGAATCATGGAAGTAGCACACATGATCAATGTGCCCTTTTGATCAATTCTATAACCATAATGCTTTGTATAAATGGGTTCTTAGTGTTCCCCCTTTTTTCAAACCTCTTTGCATAGTTTTTAATAGGACTATGAGAGTATTTAACAGACCTATGAGAGGAAATGTTATCTTTTAGCTAGAAAAGATATGGGCCACCTGGCACTTGCCTTCTGACTTTCTCAGTTTTGTCCATTGGGCTGTGGAAAAGACAGGCCAATGTGAGACTAGAGATTTCAAAGATGATATGACAGTGATGGATTTGGGTGTCCCTGCCTGTCCCTCTCCCACGTGCCCATTAACTGCTGCAGGCAGCCTGCTGTCTTCTGAGCAGAAAGGAGACAGTGCAGTGCTCACAAGGACGAGATGGAGATGGACTCAGTGATGTGCCTGAAGACAGCAGGAGACCTGGGAGGATCTGGGAAGGAAGGTCTCTCAAAGGGTTGTCATCTGCTGTAGCCACCAGCTCATCATTGTCCCTGCCAGCCTGGTGGCTGTACAAGGCAAACAGGAACAATGTGGAGGAGGAAGGTGGACAGGCAAGAGCTTTTCCCACTTCAGCTCATCTTTATTTTTCACTGATAACTGGAAAAATAATTTCTGGACAGCATGAACCACAGAGGTATCAGCTGTAACATGTCCCCAGTCAGGCCTGGTGCACTGATGACAGTTCTTTGGCAAAACAGAAGACCCCACAGAAACTTGCATTGGCAACTGATGTTTTGTGTTACTACCGTGTCTTGGTGTTCTGTGGTTTGCAAGTCCTTTTAAAATCTCTCAGCAGAGTATTGCTGTACTGTGATATAGAACATCTCATGTGTATTATACTGAGAAGAATTTAAGAGCTCAATGCATAATTTCCCTAAAATATGTGAATTCCAGTTGAATTTTTATGGAGGTGCAGTGTTAGCAGGTGAATCTTCAAAGAGAAAAAGGGAATCCTACCTGTTTCCTTCTGGACTACCTCACCACGGGTTTTGCTCTCTTGCTGCATTCACATTGCTTCACACTCTTATGGGAAATTATTTTCCAAGGCAGCATGGTTTGTTACTCAGTACTACTATCAGATAAAGCATGGTAGCAAAAAATAATAACAATAAAAAGATAAAGAGCTAAAATAGTAGAAGAGACATCTAGCTTTGAAAATATTCATCTGCCTTCCCTTAGAGATACGAGTGAAATCAGACTTTTGTGTGCAGCTCCCAGAAGTGACTCAAAAAATGGAGTGAACAAGTGTGGTGACCAAAGTGGTAGCAAAAAGATAGAACTGCAAATAATTTTGAGAACAGACAGTAAATCAAATTAATTTAGGGCATGTGTATATTTTCACACTTAAATACACTGAGTACATTATTAAAGTGAAACAATCATGGGCCTAATTCTTGTCAAATGGAGATATTATTAAGCCATTTTAGTGAGGTAAAAGTTTCTTACACTGGAAATGAATTATGATTATGGCTATCTCCTATTGCTAAACTTGACCTGAAGTGCTCAGGTAAGTATGTGACTAAATACTGTGAAATAAAGGTTGCATATTTCAGATAGTGTTTGCTAGTTTTAAATAACATTGCAGAGAACTCAGTGGTACTTTGCCCTGAGGAATCTGAAAAGCCCGTCAGGAACAAATTTGTAGTAAACTCAAATGTGTGTTGGCAGGCTTGTTTTCTGTAGGTTTATAAGTGTCAGATGTTTCTCCAGAACAGGTGGCACTATAAAAAGTATTGGTTATGGAAAATGAATACTGCTTACAAAGAAAATATCCACTTTCACAGATTGGGAATGAAAACCATAGCACAGCTGATCTGTGAACTAGTGGTGCTTTTTAATGTGTTTTCCTTAAAATTGCTTTGAGGAGTTCATGGCTAAACCTTCCTCTGTTACTATTTGGTTTTATGTTTCTTTTATTCCACAGTTCAGTGTATTGAAGCTTAGCAAGTGAGACCTGAGCCATTAAAGAGTCTTTATGTTTGATCCTGGCTCTTGGATCGGTGATGGGAACAGTTTACCACTGCTGCTACCCTATAAATCACAAAGAAGTCACTGTGGCTTCAGACTGAAACAAACAGGGCCAAGATGGGGTCTGCAGTCATGCAGCACTCACAGCAAATTTTTTATTTGTTGGGTCCCGTCGGAGATCTCTCCCGTCCTTGTTCTTCCTATTATTTTGTGAGAGTAGCATACAGCAGTAAAAGACTGATTACTGAGTTTTATTCAAACTCTTCTCCAACAACATTGGTTTTTCTTTAAACTGAATAAGGTGAATGATGTTTTCAGAGTTCATCATTGTTTTATTTTTAATGGCAGTTTACTGACATGGCACTGTCTTGTTAAGGCCAGAGAAGTGGTGTGTTCCCAGCTCGCTGCAGCTGATGCCACAGCTCCCCTGCTCTTATATTCTCCAGGCTCTGCAGCACAAAATGTACTTCAGAGGACAAACACAGGTGAATAAAATGGAAATAAGCACACGAATACAATAAATGAGAAAAACATTAACAATTTTTCCATTTTTTTTCACTGCTGTGGAATATTTGACTTACACTTCCCCAAGTGATCCTCTCAGAGCAAGGCACAGTTGTCCAGCCACGATGAATCTGCCTTCATATAAGCGAAAAAATGACAAAAAGTTTACAAGGCTCCTTAGTGTACTAATTCCTGAAAAACTGGACACACTTTTCCCTGGCAAAGCAGGCCTGTTGTATTTTTCCAACCCAGAATCCCTTGGCATCTGTGGAACATTGCCATGCTGCTGGTACAGGCAAGGAATCATGGTATCAACAGCTGATTGGTTTTTTATAAGCATCCCAACAGTTCACAGCATTTCCCTTATGAATCACAGATGCCTTTCAGATGCTGAGTGGCCAGGAATTAAGTGAGGGTAACTCTTATAACAGTTTCTCTATCCCATCCCCACATTTCTCACGTGAACACCACCTAGTACCAGAGCACAGGATTCACACAGATACACCGAGCAATTAATTTGTGATATATGTGGTTGCTTTGGCATCATAAAGCAGGAGAGCTTCTAGACGTTTAGATATTTAAATTACTGTCCTTTTCTCTCTTTTTCACTCAGAAAAAAAAATTCTTCAGTTGGTCATCCAGCCTTTTTAACTTGTCACAGCAATTAAACGGAGGGTGGCTCAGAGTTGCAGAAGAAAGCTGTTCCTCCTGCTTTGCCTGTTCCAGTTGCACAGGGCTGGCAAGGAGTCTTGCTAATTGAAACAGATCCATGTAGGCTGTTTGGCACCTTCTTTCCTTTCTTCCCCCATGTCCTTTGAGGGTGATATGTCATCTATGGTGTGGGCTCTGTGTCACTGCTGGCAGTGGCCTACAACCTACAGGGTTAAACCTTTATCAGGTGCCGTGCTTGAGGTTAACAACAATGAAAATCTGGAGCACTGGGAAAGCACGCATATAATGGACCTCAAAACACCCACCGTGGGCAAAGCTCAGGAAATTCCTGACCTTAAAAATGTCCTTCTCAGTTTTATGTAAAGAACGTAAGGAAAAAAAAAAATACTCTCCCAGGCATTAAAATCTAGATTATTAAATTTAAGAGTAGATTGAGTTCTTTCCTTGCATTCAATCGCCTCTGTGCGGTAGTGATATATTCTGGTTCCTAGCAGCACACAACAGTTTACACTGGTTACTAAAGGAATAAATTGTTCTGAGCATGCAGATGTCCAAGTAGTTAACATTACAGCCTCCAGCCATTGCCAGGGAAGTAGGAAAACCTGAGTTACTCTCCTGCAGAACTACTTTGTTAAGCTATATTTCTTACTGATGTCATCCTCAGCTTTCTCCCTTTGCACAACATGTCCGTGTGATGTTGGTGGGTACAGAACCCTCCGTCCAAAGGTCACAGCTGGTGACAGAGCTTTGTGTGCTGTGGGATGTGAGCAGGAGCTCTTGGTAAGAGCTCCAGAAGTGACAGTGCCTGGAGAGGCCTCCTGTTTAATTTCCTCAGCTTCAACACCTTAAAACCACCTAGATTTTAAGTTTAGGTCTGCCTGAGCGCCCAGAGCAACATTTCTGTTGAAAATCATTTATGGTCACACAAAAATATTTGTAAAATTGCATCTCATGAAGATAACCTCTCTATTCCAATGCTTTATTTATAGGTTTCTGGCCTCAATAATTATATATATATATTAACATTTGTAATATCTGATGTTTCTGTGCCTTTTAAGCTCTTCCAGTGAATAATTTTGTTGTTTTGTTTTATAGAAAGAGGCACACTGTGAAGAAGCATACGAAAAAAGATTCCAGTTGACTTCAGAGGATTTTTTACGAACTTCTCAGGAATTTTAGGGGAATAACAGTTGAAAGGGGACATAAGATACATAGATGTCTACCATGAAAAAAATATTCTACCTTTGTGGTTTACTTTGTGCCAATTTGTGTGAAGGTTTGTGTAATCCTCCATTCAGTGTGCTTGCTGAATGTTTTCATTTAAAATATACAATATATTCACATTATCTAGACTTTTCTCATGTTAGTTCACCCGGCTAAGAAGAACCCTAGAACCATCAGTCGTTGCTAATTAAAAAAGTATCTGCTCAAACTTTTCTAATTTTTCCTTTTAACACTTGAAAGGAGTTTGCAGAAACCTTCATATTTTTATTTTATACATATATATGCAACAAGGTATTTCAGCTCAAGTTTATAGATCAAAACCCAATTCGCATTGTCATTTGTTAGTGAGATGTTGCTGTGTGTTAGGAACATTTAATGTCCAAGTCACTGCTGGTAACAGAGCGTCAAAGGTAGAAAAGCAGGCAGCAGATAGACTAAACAAGGAAGAATTTTGTCCCCTACAGAATACTGAAAAGGCAGGAAATTTAAAATTGAGTCTAAAGTTAATACAAACAATCAGAAAACTAATACAGGTTTGGACCTCTGTGAAGTGTATGCACCGTTAGATATGAGGTATGGGAGGAGATTTGATTCTGTTCATTTTCGTTCCATGAGAACCAGAAATGGTCTTGGCATAACACTAGCAATGCAACAGGAAAACGGGATGAAACCCATTAAAAATCAAGACTCTTCAGTGGGGATCAGGACAGGGAGAGAAAGCTGAGTGTCCTCAGTGTCCTCCCTGCCTTGGTGGGCTCCTGACTTGTGTTTCTTTCCTATGGAAAACTGGTGTGACTCTGTGCCATCTTCTGGATTCCCCTTTTCTCCAGGGCTCCTTGGAAGACCAGGAGGGCTCCAGTGTGCTCAGTTGAGCATTTGATGCCCAACTCAAGCACCCACATGCATTCTGTCTGTCACCATCTATGACCCTTGATAACCTGAACTCAGCAGCTCCTGTTTAGGAGTCCAGAAATTCACCTGGAGAGCTGGAAATCTTTCCCAAGAGATCTTTGTTGTGTATATGGAGATAACTTATTTTCTGATCAAGGCAAAAGATGCTAAATCTCGGCACTCTCCTGTCCTTTTAAACCAAGGCCACCATCTGAATACCAGGGAGTGCCTACTTGAGGTCAGATCTAGTCATGTGGCATCAGCACGCTGAGGTCCCCAGGCCCAGTGACAAGACACCTAAAAAGCTTGTCCTACCCAAAAACCACTTCTGGGGTAAAATTCAAGGGAAATATTAACTTGAGAGTTTCCTCTGCCCTCTCTCATAGCAACAACCTTTTGGAGAAGAGAAAGTCTCAGATGATTGAAGAGGCTCCATGCCTGGCCTACTGAACATCTTTATCACCCACTGGTGTTGATAGCTCATGGCTTCCACAGAAGTTCTTCTCCAAGTTCATCTGTAGTTCCCTCCATTCCCATTTCTTACAAGGGAAGATTGAGCTGTTTTGGTTGCCATTAAAAAACTTAGCTGCTCCTCACAGGATCAAGCAATTGCTGAAAACAATGATTTACAAGATTGCTTGTAAAGGCTCGGTGTATTGCCAGATGCCTGCTCAGACAGACTGTGCATCCTTTCTGCAAGGAGTCGGGAGCCATTCAGTGCTCCTGATTTATGCAGCCCTTTCAATTTGGGCTGGGACAGCTGCAAACAGCTGTGTGCCTTTTTCATTTTTTTTACCTGAATTTTCTGTAGGTGTACCTAACAGGCCACCTCCTCTGTAGGGAAGAGTAGTCCAGTGACTGTTATTTCAATGACACTTTGTCCATCCCAAAACTTGGGAAAGCGTAGATCCTTTGAGAAAATGAAGGCTATCTGCCATAGTGGCTGGTTTTGCTGGCTTGGATTGAAATGCTTGTTCTGCTTTCCATTCCTGCTCTGGATGAAGGGTCTCCTTAGCACTGGGGTCATCACCTATGTATATGGATACCTGTGCAATGAAGACTTAGATGAGGTATTAAGAAGAAATTCCTCCCTGTGAGGGTGGTGAGGCCCTGGCACAGGTTGCCCAGAGAAGCTGTGGCTGCCCCATCCCTGGAAGTGTTCAAGGCCACACTAGACAGAGCTTGGAGCAACTTGGAATAGTGGAAGATGTCCCTGTCCATGGCTTTGGTTGCAGTGTCAGCTCAACCCAATACTCATTGAGTTCAGCTCAAAGCAGCCATTTTCTTGTCTTTCACTGCTTTGGAGGTAGAATTACTGCATCCCAGACCACATGCTGAGAGAATTAATTTCCAAGGATTTCTTCTGCTGTGAGCAGCTGAAATATGAAGATCCAAGGCTTCAAGCCAGGTTTTGATTTCTGTTGAGCTGGCATGAAAGGAACCACTCCAATTTTAACGAGCATAACTGGAGCTGGGGAGTAATTGGGCCTTCTCAGAGAAAATTTCTGAGTGTCATACTGGAAAACAGAGGTCTAACACTCAGCTCCCTATTGCCTTCTGGCTTTGAATGTCTCAGACAGTGTTTTGAAAACTTGTCATTTTTGAAATCACAAAAAAAGGATTTGTTTCTAGACTTTGCAAATAGAGGGGAGATTTACTGCAGTGAAAAATACAAAACTTTATGGTATAACAGCTTCACTTGAAGTGCTCAGAGTAATGATGGACGTGATAAATCACACTTTTTAGGGAAATAACATTACCTCACAGGCTAAATTTAATTAAAACCAGCAATCCTGTTGTATATCTTACTTGAGGAAATGAGAACGACACTGGCTAACTTTCACCACCAATTTTTGACATACCTTCTGATGCAGACAGTTGGTCTTGAGTTCATCATCATAAAGTAGCAGACCATATTTGGGGGTGTCCCACAAGGGATATCAGCCCATAACTTCATGGCATAATGTATAGGCTGTTGAGAAAGCTGACAGAATGGAGCTTGGATTTTTCCCGGGTCACTTCCCCTTAGGGGAAGGTTTTGGAGCTATGACTGTTATTTCAGAACCCTTCTTCCTGTCCATGCTCAACACATAGCTCATTTTTTGGGTAGTGCATTTGTTGGCAGAGTGTATCTTGGAGCAAATGCTGTTTGCAAAGTGGAGGTCATGATCTTGGAAGTGCAAGTGGAAATGGGGTCATGGGAAAAGCTGAGAATTGCTGGAATGTGGTGAGAGCAATCTATACATGCTTTTGTTGACAGCAGCCACAAAATGGTTCCTTGAGGAATTTAGATGAAGTTATCACAGGGAGTGACAAGTGGTAAGGTAGAACCGACATAAATAGCTCGAGGTTTGGGCTTGCTGTGCTTAAAAAAACTGTAGGTAGTTCAACTCTCTTAAATCTAAACCATGTGCTGTGATACCATTTTAATCGCAGAAATCAGGTTTTGTGGGGAAGTTTCCTTTAAGTGTACATGTAATATCACTGCTTTCAGGCAAACAAGAAACTTCGTGTCCTGATAGTGAGAAAATTTTCACATATCACATGCCACAGTCATCAGAGATTTTCATCTTCATTTTTTAGTAAAGTAAATATTTCCATGTGTGCCTATGTTTGTTTAATTTTTCAGCAAAGGGCTCTTCCACTCCTCAAAATTTTCAGGTGGGAAGGCTAAAACTAGAGGGGTGTTGGTTTTCAGAGGAGAAATCGTGGGTTTGCCTGGTATGTACAAATCTTTGGACCAGCTGAATTTTTTTCCAGTGAGTAGATTTTGCATGCTAGAAGCTTACAGCATCACAAAGCGGTGTCTGTGCTGATGCAGAACGTAGGTGGCTGAGCTGTGTGATTGCCTCAACTAATTTGGCTGCTACAGGAAACTTGACAAGTGTCTGGAACACCTGGGAGCCACATAGGTTTGGAGGCAGCTGCTTTGTTGATCCTTCTGCAACCTATGACACACGGCAATCGCTCCCAAGAAGAACTGTGGGAGATATTGAGGTAAATGCACAGCATCACTACAGTTCAGCCCTGCTCGGTTTAATGTTCTCTTTCCCACATATGGCAGGGTTTGTGCTGACTGACTGCACATCAGCAGTAACTTCCTGGTCATTAATGAAGGTCCTAAACACCTGGTGGGTAATTTTGTTTTGGCTGCGATGCCTGCCTGAATTAAGCTTAGTATTAGTATTTTAATTTTCCCACTTTGGTGTCTCCACATCCTATTAACATGAATGGTATGAAACTTCTCAAACAAATCTTTTTGTTCAGTCCACTGAGTGATTGGCTCCCTGTTCAAGAGATTTCATGATTGAACATTATTGAGTAGTAATGAATTAATACATTTGATAAGAATTTCAGATGCAGAGTACAATCCTGAAAACAAACCTCAGCTTGTTGATTGTGTGAATCCTTTTGGACTGCCTTTTTTGAAGTGAAATAATTTTATGATTCTGTGAAAGACATTGGTATTTGTCATTGAAATGATATATTTTATAGATATAATTTTTGTCTTGGATGAGCTACAGGGGAGGTAGCTCTATACAGGAACCACTTTCCTTACGTTTAGATTTTCCTCACAGGTAACCTCCAGCCTCACTTTTTAAGTGACATGCACATTCTGCAGAAGCCAATCCCCGTTCTGAAGTGCTCATAGGTCCAGAAAACCTCAAAACTTGCCGAATTTCTGTATGGGCAGATTTTAGTGTGTAAAGGTGAGAGATGCAACAGCTACATCCTCGCATCTCCGTGTTTACAGTGCCAAGGAAATAGAAAATACGGGTGATGACTGGGGGTAGTGATGGGGAAAGAGGGTGGCAATTTGGCGGCAGTTTGGGCCTTTGAAAGAAGCACTTCAGTAACAGTGCAATGCTCCTGCTAAAGTCATCAGAAGAGGTTAATTACTTAGTGGCTAAAATAGCATTATTAGCCCAACAAGTAAATGTTAGAGGGACTTAAGACATCTTGTTTTCCCTCTGACTTTTTTTTTGTTCAAGTTATGTCACAACCCTGTGAGGTTGGAATGCTGTTTCCAAATGAAAGTTTGTTTGACAGGGCAATGATTATTCAGCAAGAGGGGGGATTATATGATAGTCCAAATAAGTAGACTTTTCTTTAAGCTAGACTACTCTTAAAAGCTTCCAACTAAGAGAAAACAAATGTCTAATAAAATGGCGACGTCTTATAGAAAATAAAATTTAATCCTTAGTTTTGCTATTTTAAAAATGCCTTTGTTTTACTTTTGATGATATTTAGCATCTAACATGAAAAACCCTTTTCTCTTGTATTTCCATTTGACATAATGATGTCCACAACAGAAAAAAAGAACCCATATTTCCTCTGTGAAACATTTTTATAAATTCTGGTGTGTCAGACTGAAAAATCATCAGGAAGTCAAAAGTGCCTGCCTTAATCAAGTTACCTTGTGCTTTGTGGAACTGGCAAATACACACAGGGCACTGTGTAAGCTGTAACCTTTTCTGCAGATTCAGCCATGCAAACCCAACAGAGATTTAAGCAACTGAAACCCAAATCTAACACCCACAAGCCCCGGGAAGTCACATAAGTGAAGTAAGTATCAGAGTGACTTTCACAGATAACATTGCCCTTGCCAAGGCAGGGGCTGTATTTCAATTTTAAGCTGGCTAGGATGTGCAGTGGTCTGGAAAACAGCACAAGCAATAACACAGCAATACATGCAAAACATAAATTCTGAGCTCTGGTACCAGCCCTTTGAGAAAACTCAGCCAGTGCTGTCAAGAGTTGTCAGCAATGGGTTTCCATAAACGAGGAGTGCTGGCCTATGTCTGTGGCATCTTCCAACCTCACATTGTCCAGGCACCGAGATTCACCGGTCCTTGAACTGAATAAAGATCAAGCAAGGCGGTCATTTCCACCTGTATAACACTGCTCATGCCTGTACTACAGACAGAAAATATTTGCCTTCTCTGTTGCTTTTCCATGCAGCAGACAGGGGACAGGGGAAGAAGACACTACCATTACTCACCAAGATCAAGCACTGCTCTTCACTGTTTCCAAAAATATCCTATGTAAAAATAGACAGGATTCTCTCACCCTCACAAAGTCCCAGTACTCATTCCAGAATTTTCATTGTCTGTGGATATTTGTTGGCCTATATCCTGACTGTACTAAACCAAGCCAGGCTGTGCTCATAGAGGTGAAACCAACAATGAAATTTGTGTTGTAGACACAATAACAGTGTGACTGATGCTGCCTGTTGCTCAAGCTCAATGTGTATGACAGGAGAGGTGACATGTTCATACTATTTCCAGCTGTGGAGATCCATTCCATGGGATATAAACAGGCTGGAGTCTGCCCTGCATGAACTGAGGTGGTGAGCAAGTCCACGGGGCTTGTCATCTGCACCAAAGCCGGGAGGCAGCGTCCACTCTGTCCTAGATCAAGCAATGCACTTAAATCCAGTTGTAGCTTAACTGTGATAAAACCAGCTCTAAACAGAAAGGACAGGGCCTAGCTGGAGGCCTGTCACTGGTGGTGTCCCCCACGGGTCAGTACTGGGCCCAGTATTGTTTAACATCCTCATCAATGACTTGGATGAAGGGGCAGATGCCTCCTCAGCAGTTCACTGACCACACAAAGGGCAGCCCTTCAGGGGCACCGTGACAGGCTGGAGAAACGGGCAGGGAAGAACTGTCTGAAA